>JBCEWC010003479.1:0-30162 GCA_038996855.1 Solanum aculeatissimum
CATGGCAGTCGAAATTGCAAAAGTGTATTGCATTGTCATCTACAGAAGCAGAATTTATAGCAGCAACAAAAGCTTGCGAAGAACTATTATGGATGAAGGGATATCTTAAGGAACTTGGTGTCAAACAGAACAAGTTTGAGATGTTTTGCGACAGTCAAAGTGTCATCTATCTTTGCAAGAATGCCTCCTTTCATGCAAAGTCAAAACACATTGACGTAAGATATCGTTGGATAACAGAAGCATTGGAGAAAAAACTGCTACAACTTCAAAAGATCCATACTGATGAAAATAGATCAGATATGATGACAAAGATTTTGCCAAGAGAAAAGTTTGAGTACTGTCGAACAACTACAGGAATGACAGAGCCCTCCATTTGTCGAGAGGGGGAGAATTGTTGAGTAAGACACTCCAAATGGAGGGTCACATTCAAACTTAATTGTCAAAAATTGCTGCAATAGTCAAATGTTGTTTAACAACATTTTGACACATTCAAACTTAATTGTCAAAAATCTCCACAGGTTGTTTGGGTAAGTTTCCCACCTTCGCTAAATTTTGAGTGACTTATCAGAGTTTTAAGTTTCATAAATCTCATACGGGTGAGTTCTGCCAAACAACAACTAAATTTGGATTTAACATTGTCAACTAATTCAATTAAACAAGCTCAGAAATAGTTATCAGAATGATAAAATAAAAAATGAACAAATTATAGAAATATCATACTTTATACGCTTAATTTCAATATAAACCAACTCTTTCTAAAATTATTAAAAATTTCTGATTTTTGGGGAAACGCCGATACATAAAAATATGCATTGATACAATGCAGAATTTTAGGGTTATTGATGATCTGTGTGTATCAGTTATTAAAAATTAAACTATATCAATTTTAATATACTGAAAACATTAAAAAAACGTATCAGTAATTAATTGGTTGTTTAATTATTTTAGGTATCAGTGAAACAAATTGATAGTTTATAAATATGTATCATGTATCAACGAAATAGGAAAATACGAGAATTTTAGTAATTTTTTTAAATGATAGGGACTAATAGTAATTTAATTTATAAATATCATGTATTTGTGTAATTTTTAGAATAAAAAAACGACAACGAAATGGACGGGTTGGGTGTTTGAGGGCTGAGGCTTTGGGCCCACGTTTTAGGGAGAGCTTTTTTGGGCCTCTGGTTTATCAGGATCACATTTGGGGCTCTGCCCTTGGGTCACATTCGTTTGTATTTGGGAAAGAGACGTAGAAAAATAATGCGGATAAATAAATATATATTAATTAATTCATTAACATAAATATAATTTAAATTAATTATGGCTTGCGATAATTATTTAGTTATAATTGCAGTTTGTGTTTTGTATAATTTACGCGATTTATATAAATACTATGCATGATTATATAAAAGTTGTGTGCGAATCAAATTATATAGCAAAATATACAAACACAGTGAATTGTATAACGAATTATACAAACGCTATATAAAAACTGCGAATTGTATAATGAATTATACAAATGTATACAAATATTGTGTGAATTATACAAACACGGCTATTATTATAGTTACAAAGTGTAATTACCAAAATTATAGTTATAAAACATGTTTAAACTATATATATTTGTCATTTATGAAATTTACTCAAAAAACATTAATAGACAATATTACATTTACATGGTCGTATTAATTAAGCATCAATACTAAAATAAATAAATTTAGTTAAATTTGAGGGGATGAAAATGAATTAAGCTAATAAGTAATTAGGTAGTTTACCCTTATTTATACAAAGATGTTAAACATATCATTTAAGATATTAAATATTACATTTACATGGTCGTATTAATTAAGCATGAATATTAAAATTTTCATTTAAATTCCGATAATATTAAAAAAAGAAAAAGGTAGATGTGTATAGAAGATAGCAGAAGAGTTGGATTGGTTAGTTGAATGAAATTTGGTAAGATAGTAAAAAATTGGAAAAAGGCAAGAGGCACTTTGTCGTTAGGTGTACATCAGGTGAATCCCTCAAACTGAGAATGTGAAGAGAAATATATATAAATAATGGAATTTGGTGCCGAAAACAACCTGAACAGAATTTAGTCGGTCATTTGCTTACATGCATTCCACTTTCTTGTTTTTCTGTCATTTTTCTGAGATTCATTTGTTTTCTCCCTGAATGTAGTCCTCTTTTTCTCCCTCATGAGACTTTTATTTATAACTAGTAAGTATAAATAAAATCCGTCTTACAACATGAAAACTACCTACTCTTCAATCATGTATATGTCCTTATCCAATGTATGAGATTAACTGCCTTGTTTGTTTAAATTTGAAAATATATTTTTATATAATAGTGGTAGGGGTTTTGATTCGAATCCATTATTTAAACAAAAGAATATACGAGGGGGATCAAACCTTATTTCTAGTTACAAGGGGATGCGAATTAAGAAGAGGGAAGAAAGTAAAAGTTTCAATTTTAAAGGTAGTTAAGATAGACAAAAAAAACTATTATTTACGTGAGACCACCGAAGCCTATCTTCAACAAAAATATTTTTTTCTCTATCTAAAATAAACACTTTCTTTTTTACCTTTAAATTCCTAAAAAATCATGCAAGGTTCAGATTTAAGTGATACTGTATTAAATGATTCTACTTGTGTTGAAAATAGGCTCAAATCTGGGAAAACCAATTATTATGGAAGCAGGGCAGTTGATCAGCATTCATAAATATGAGGATTAATTATAGGGTGGCGGTGATAATTCAATTTTAGTGAAGTAACAAAAGTCGAATATATAGGGATTTACACACATTAAATTTTCTTAATTTATTTAAATGAACAAATAAAGGAGAAAAACTATGTCTTGCGGAGTCAAAGAACTGGTAGATATAAATAAATAAATAATTCTAATTTCAGCCAAGCATATCTTCAAGCTGGATAATAATACAACCACTTAGCCAACGGTCCAATCTATGCTGTTTCTGATCTTATAACACTAAACACTCCTAATTAATTTTTTCTTATCGGTTGTGTCATATCTTAATATGACAAATAAATTGAGACGGAAAATATATTTAATTTATTAAATTAAAAAATAATTTTATATTTAATTTATTTTAGTCATTTTCTTATTACATTTTTTAAGACATTTTATTTATTTAATTTAAAAAGTGATTTAATAAAATTATCCTTATTATTTATTGATTTTTAATCTCTATGTCAAGTTAATTAATAGGGGAAAATTATTTTTAGAAAAAAGAAATATTTATGTAATATCATTTGATTTGATATAAAATTTAAAATTTTTAAAAAAATTTAGAGAAGAAAATAAATTTGAAGAAAAGAGCGGGAGAGTATTAAAAAAAAGATTTATTAGAAGACAAAAGAGGAAGTGATCATTAAGTTGGACACGAGATCATATATTATTTCTTAGATTACCAAGGATCCCAGCTAGCTCATTTATGCATTCACAAACCGTGATTGCCTCATTCCTCAATACGCCATTCACCATAATTCAAAGAGCCTCCTTTATTGGACTTCACACACTATTCAAATTATACATCTCTACATTTATTTTTTTCTTTTTGTCATGTTGATACTCTGTTGGAAGGTGTGACCAGATCATAATCAATGTGAAATGCTATTTGTATTTTTAAAGAGTTTTTGTTTAATTTTCTACAAAAAATATTATATACCTTTTCATTTAAAGAGTTTTTGTTTAATTTCCTCGTGAAAAATCTTTCATTTTTTTTTATCAAATGAACATCAATAATAATAACATACACAGTAAACGATTAAATGAACCTTAAAACTCAAAATATTTTGGATGTTATTCCCCTTGATTATTTTTACTTGTTCTTTATTGACTATATGATAAGGGTAAATTAGAAATTGAATATAAAATTATTTTTTTGATTTAATAAATTAGACAATATTATTAGACATCCCAAAATAATATAATAAACAAGTAAAAATGAACGGATAAAAACACATAATAAGAGAGAATTATTCAAACGATATTCTTCACTTCTAATTTCAAAATTGTGGTTTCAATCCATCAAAGGAGCAAGCGGAAGCTCATAGAAAAAGTTAAAAAGAATTGATGATAATATTTCTGATAGTCTAGTATAAAATAGGACGTTGGAGATCACGTAAACTTTCTAATATTTTGTCAATATTAGTTTCACGTAAACTTAATTTTTCAGATAAGAATTTTTTGGAAATAATCCTTTTATCTTTATGTGGTAAGATTTATGCATATTTTATCTCTTTAGATCTCACTTGTGAAATTTCACTGAGTATATTATTGTTGTTGATTTTATTTTTGCCTTGTTACTTGAGTTTTTTCCATTTGAAGTAATGAATAATTATGGGGATATATAATGATTTAATCTATTTTTTAGGCTCTCGTAGTTTCACTGTATGTAAACTACACTAAAGAAAGAGCCTGCAGAGTCTCTCTCTCTCTAACTAACTACAATTCCCAAAGCCTAGCCACTACACCTTACAACCCAACCGGCTGTCTTTTTCCGTAATTACCTGAATTACCCCTACACATCTTCTTATCATTTTCCTAATTTTTTCCTTCCCGAGACAAGTCCAATGTAGGGGCATTTTCGTCTTTTCATGCATGCCTACATACATACCAAGACGAAAAATCCCTCCTATGGGCCGCTAACCGCCATGTTTTCAGCACCAAAAACAATACGCATGTCAATCTCTTTTCTTAATTTTCAATCTTTCTCCTAATTTTCTTTATTATATATAAGTCTAAAACCCATGCAGAAATATTCACAATTATTTTTGGGAAAATGAATGATAATATGAGTGTGGATATGTTAACATCTGGTGGGACTCCAGTAGGATCGAGGTGGAATCCAACCAAGGAACAAATTGATTTGCTTGAGAGTTTATATAGACAAGGGATAAGGACACCAAGTGCCGAGCAGATACAGCAGATTACTGGTAGGTTAAGGGCATTTGGTCATATTGAGGGAAAAAATGTCTTTTATTGGTTTCAAAATCATAAGGCAAGGCAACGCCAGAAACAGAAGCAAGATAAGTTTGCTTATTACAATCGATTTCTTCATCGGACTTCTGTTTTTCCTCCCACCAATTCCCCAAATCGTAAGTGTTCTCTATCTCATTTTATGTGAAAGTATTATTACCGTGTGAAATGTGTTTATTTTGTAACTCATAATCAAAATTAAGTGTGCTATTTTTGAATTTCAAATAAGGGAAGTTTTGTATTGTCTATATTATACATGTATGAACTGTAGCTTTTTGATGGACAATTTGCCTTTCTCTTTTACCATATTTTATTTCCTTTTTGGGTATGTTTAAAGTTTTCGTAGTTTCTACTTTCAAATGACATATATTGTCTCTTTTCATTTTGCTACCTTCATTAGCTATTAGGTGTAGTCCCCGTCAAGAAGCTTGTTTTTCTCTATCATAACTATTTTTCAATGATTTTTATCAAGTTTAATTTGAAATGCTGCACAACTATTAAGTTTAATTTCTCTACATAAATCGTGTGTAAAATACTTTGTTCACGTCATCTAACAAGATACATAATTAAAACTCCAACTGTTTTGAAACCATGTTAAAGTTGTGACTGACCACCTTATAATTTAGAAGCATGGGTAAGATATATTAGGAAAATAAGCATTTGATTTATTTACATAATTATAAAATATTGTTATATATACTACTGCTCTTATAAGTTGGATCAATATTATAATAGTACTCAGTAGAATTAGGTTTTGTAGTTGTTTGCAGCCCTTATTACACAGCACAAAACAACCTAGGGTTTTATCCAGTTCCCAGTATGATCATCCCTGGACCAGGCTGGAGGGCAACTTGTAATCAAGAAACATTGAATCTTTGTCAAGAAAACAGCATCCCAAATGCAAATAAGGAGTTTATAAATCAAGAAACTTTGAATCTTTTTCCACTGCACCCAACTGGGGTTTTACAAGAAAAGACTAGTAGTTTATCTTGTTCATCATCTACTTCTGCTCCTCATGATCATGAGTCCACTATTACTTCAAATTCAGTGGAAGCAAACTGTTTTACTGATCTTGGAATTGGTGCTGATGATCGACCTCATCCAGTATTTAACTTCCTTTGTGGAAATTGAAGGGTTCTTGTGAGAGTTAGCTAGTTTTGAGATATGTGAGGTTTAGTTAATTGGCAGTGTGTTGGCTTCTTTCATCTTGTTTTTTTGAGTGGTAGTTGGTGTTTATCTCAAATAGTAGTAGTACATGTGATCATATTATCCTTTATCCAAATATATTGTGAATGTAATATGTGGTTTCATTTTGTGAATTGAAGAGAGTATCACCCTTCTTCTTTAACAAGTATTGGTAAATGCTATCCCATTTACCCTTGTTTTTTCTTAAATTCAGTTTATAGTTTGTGGTGGAGATATTTGAATTTTCTTAAGAATTAAAAAATGTGAGGAAATAAATACATAATGATTCCAGTGGTCATAATATGGTTTCCTTTGTTAGGATTTAGAAAAATGAACTGTCAAATAATATTCAGTATATCAAGAACTTAATAAGTTTTAACTTTTTGAAAAGGTTAAAGGAGTTTCTACCCTTTCATTTGGGATTAGTCAGTTTTTTATTTTTGATGAGGTGGTAAAGCAATATAACTCAATAGTAAAGTGTTAGCTAGATATGATAAAATATATATTTGTATGTGAATTTTCGAGGTTAATTACTACTTCAATTTAATTAAATAGTATTCAAGTCGAGACGTTGTCGACATAATTATACTTTATTTCCAATATGATTAAGGTATACAATTTCATATTTTGTTGATAAATATTTTACAGATCAGAAAATATGTGCACCTCTTTTATTTGGATGTGAGAATTTGGCCAAAAAGAAAGAAAAAACAAACAAATACACAAGGATTAATTAGTACGAGATCTAGTGTCCATTAGTCACTTTTTGTTTTTTTTTACTATTAAAATTTTAAACTTCATGAAATGGACTATTTTTTAATTATTGGAGTCAAAAAGTGATTATTAGTGAATTTCATCCTGGTAAAAATATTCTGGATAGCCATTTTTAGGGTTAATTAGAATACAGCCAATGTTTGTAAAATAGTTGGAAATGGCCACAAATGACTTCATCAGTACATATATTTATGTATGAATATATATACTAGATATTTGATATTAAATATATTAACGAAATTAATATTAAATACATTGAACGATTAATTTTAAATATATAAATACATAAAATTGTATAACTCATTTTATGCAACATAGATATACAGAAGTAAAGAAAGAGAGAGATGAGCAAAAGAAGAGAAGTGTGAAAGGCAAGATATATTTGATAGATATAATATATGGATAATTTCAAATATATATAATAAATTAATTTATTTATAATAAATATAGTCCTCTTATTTACATAAAAAAAAAGCCAAAAATCGTAGAAAATATACATGACTATACAGTATAGATTACTTAGACACGCACTATATACTGAATATATATTACGATACACTCAAAAAGTGAATATAGCTTGACTATAAATATAATATACACTGATCATACATAACTATATAGCAAATAACTATTTTTTTAATAATTATTTTGACCGAACGATTACGCACCGTAATTATATAATATATTTAGAGGCAAATACAAACTTCAATTTGGGCCGTTTATGGCCCATTTTGAAGTGGCTCTTTCTACTTTATTCTCTCTCGGTCGTGAACCTCGTCTGTGGCGAACTCGGTCGGTATCGTTTTCTCCGGCGATTTGGAGTTGTAAGTTTCCTTCTTTACACTAATTTTTACAACTTAATCAGCATTTCTATAATGTATTTGCTTCTATGCAACATGTGACATACATAATCTGGAGTCGTGGTAAGACAAAAGCAACAGAGATAAAATTAGGATAAAAGAGATAGATACTCAAAAAATTGAATTCTAAGAGAACCTTAAATCGTAATTTTTATAGTGTTCTGGTGTTGATCCTGTTAGAATTCAGCAATGGTGTGAAGAATTATGAAATTCATTGTCATGATACTCCAAAAACAAGGTTTGACTCTATTTTATGGTCATCTTAAATTTAAGAATTTTACAGGATTGAATTAAGTTACCTCTTGAAAGAAAAAAAGTCTATACATGAAGGCTATTGAGTTTAAGATAGGACGTTAGAGGCCTCACGGCTTTGGTCTAGTGGTAAGAACGCTGAGAGTGATGTGTTGGTTAGATGCACGCCATGAGTTTGAATGCTGCCACAGGAAAAAGGCTGGTATATAAGTGAATGAGGGTGGAGGGGCAGAGCCATATATGTGCCAGTGACCCTTCAGGGATTTCTCGGTTATCAAAACAAAAAATAAATTAGGACATTAGAGAACTTGATAATAATATTGATAATAATGATAAGTTTTTCCCCGACAAGATTTTAGTTAAGCATCATATATAATCTTACCCTTTAACTTGACGTCAATTGACATTTATGCCCTCCAACTTTGGGTGTGCCCAAATAGACACTTAAATTTGTATAAAGTTGACTAATTAAGTAGACACGCATGTCGTATTTGGGTATTGTGTTGACAAGGTTAGCAAGTAGCTAGTGCCTAATGAGTATTGCCATTACAAATCATGCATCTTCACGTGAAATGGAAGTTTTTTAAGCTCACACAAGTTAAACGTGGCATCCAACTCTAGACCTTGGCTATAAAATGAATGAATGTTTCTGAAATTTGTCAACCTAATCTGTCACAAAATGGAAACTCAAATATAATCTGGAATCTCATGTGAGATGGTTACTGTCGTATGCTACACTGCTTTTTTGGCATTAATCTTTCATTTACTAGTTTTTTCCAGTAGTGTGATTAATAGTGAAAATTTTCTTTTCTGAGCCTTGGTTTAGGGAAAAAGTTTGTTGGTCTGGCATTTTTTCTACCCCTTCTTACCCTAAACAAGCAGGGACACTTTACGTTGCGGAACTGATAGCTCATTTTTTGGCTAACCTAGCCTTCTCCGATCCTCGGGACCGACAAGGTATAATGCATGAATATTCACCTATTGTCCATCTGCTATGCCTTTTAGAATCTTACACCCTGACTCACCTCTGTGGACAAACCTTGTGGAGGAACCAGTAGGTTTCGAGTCATTGGATTGTCGCCACTGTTTACATTTGGTCCTTCCGAGAAGAGTTTTATTTGGCAATGCAGTGTGCTGGAGCAGAAAGTGCTTAAGAAAGTTGATTAACTAATATCCTATCTTCTAATTGTGCTTGCATTAGAATGCTATTGGTCAAAGCTAACAAATAAGAGATCTAAAACGACTTCTGGGTTTGAAATGGCTGGCGCTAAAATTTGTTGCAATAAACTTATTGCAAAAGTCCTTTCTTTTGTTTCATAAAAACTTATTGCAAAGAGTGAAATGCCAACTATTTTAGTGGCTGCAAGGTTTGAAAAATGTATATGCCCACGGCCCACCTCCTTGTCAAATGCTTGTACAACCATATTTTTCTTTTTTTCTAAATTATTGTTTGAAATGCTGTTACAGAAATTAATAAAGTCAAAAAAGTTCTTTTGTTGCAAACTATATAAATTAACCAAACATTAGTACCAAATATGATTTTCATCTTTCTAGAACTAATCAACTTCTATAATTCTTCTCCTAGTGACATTGGTTCAATTTTTATCATCATCATTACTGCCGCTACATTTAGTGGACTTGTTCCGTGAGAAACTGGTGATACTATATTGTATTTACTTGGTGCTCTCTAGCAATAACTTTTCTTTGATGGGCATACTGTATACTTGGTAAAATTAGAATCACCAAATCTCATTTTGTTCTACATGTGCATGTTTGTAGGTTGTTTTTATTTGTTGAGAGTTGCTTGGCAAACCTAAGGTGAAATTAGTGTTCTCTGTTTTCTGAAAATATAGTTCATTGTGCTTTTGTCTTATTCCCTGGAAGATTGTAATCTTATATGTCTACTCCGCTAGATACTTGCATTTACCTGTTGATTTTCTTCTATTAGCCCCACTGCTGATTTTATTTCCTGATGGGCTGCAAAGCCGGTACCTTGCGTGAAGAATGTGGTCACATTTCTTAATTGTTTTGACCCTAAATCATAACAAGAATGATAAATGCAGCAGTCAAAAATCACTTTTAAGTGCATACATGGAGTTTCAGGTATATATTCTCAAATCCTGTTTACGTTCTATATTTCCTTGTCATTTGGAAAAAGACATGGCTTGTCATTTGCTTGCCATAGATTTATGATACGTATATAGGATGCACTCAATGTGTCCGAGCCTGCCCCCACAGATGTAGTATATAGTTTAATATGCTCCAACATTAACATTGACACACGATACACCTTTTTTACAGAGTGACAAAAACAGAGCCTTGGGGTAGCATTAATTATCACCTCCTGAGGCTTAACAGGGGAAGGAGGTAGTTTTTGTATCAAATTGCTTGTGTATAACATAAGCTACAGTATTGTGCGTTGGTGTGTTATTTTAGCAGGCATTTGGCTTAACAAAAGTCCTTACCATATCTTGCTGTATTTGGATTTATCTGATTTTCATTTGTGTAGCTTTAGAGAGACTATATTTCAAAACTTCGCCTCCTGTCCAGGGAAGTTTCAGTGCTTTGCTTCACACATTTGATATTTTTTGTATTACAGATAGTTAACATGTTTGTTGTCAGCAGCTATTAACTGTGTTTCAAGGTGAGGGATTCTGGGAACATGAGCTCCAGTTTAGAAATGTATTTCTGAAATAGTAATAGACAAGTAAAAGCTGAGGGAACTGTAAACTTTGACCGCGGTTGTGTTGTTTCTTTCGATCCTGGTTTTTAAAAAAAAAAAAATGAATTTGGGATTTTATTAAAAGGAAAACAAATACACACTCATTTGGGCCTAGTGCCCAAATTTAAAACACAATTATACTAAACACATACCCAAGTCCAGGTCCACAAAGGACCCGTAAAATCTGCTTATAAGTTTCCAAATAGCATTAGGAATTCCTAAATTGTCTCTTCACTTTCCCACTTTGAAATGTTACCTCCATGGAAGAACCTTACACTTCATTCCTTCTACAGTGGATGATCCATCTCCACTTCTTACTTGGTTTTTTGTGCTTCTTACCAGCTATCAAAGTAATTATTCACTTCTTTCGCTGTTTTCCTCTATTAGCTTCCTCTTCTTGATTACGTTGTATTCCTTCCAGCTGCAAGCAGGTCCATTGGGTACTGCCGGCTGTGTTTTGTGACTAAGGCTTAAGATCGAGTGTAGATCTTCCTCCCAGGTGAGGTTTACTCTAACCTTCATCCATTACGCTTCTATTCCACCTTTGACCTTTTCCGATAGTTTGTCTTCTTCTAGTGACTCTTCTCCTGCGTAGGTGATGCTGTAGCAGAGTGCATGGGAACCTCTGGACCTTCACCCTCCAAGTGATGAGGCTCCCAAGTTCAGGCCTTCTCTAACTTCGGTTACCCATCCTACCGGATCCTTTTTGATGGTTGTTTAACACTTGGCTGTAGCATTCCCTTGTTTTGATATCTCCTGCCTTAGTAAACATTATTAATAGTGAAACCGCATGCTAGCCTTCCTTGCCCCTTACCCCTTTACTGCAGTTATCCTCAAATATGGGCTTTCAAGTTTGTCACTATTATTACGATCCTGGTAGTTAACGTCAAGAAATTTGTCTACGATAGAGTTGATCACCCGGTGGCCTTAGATTTGTACTTGAATTGTTTATTCAAAATCAACAGCCAAATAATAATAATAAACAGCCATATCATATTATGCAGTTGATGGGAAAAATATGTGAACGAGCGAACTCATAGTTTGGTTTTTGAATCAAACTCATTATTAGGCATGATTAACTTGTCAAATTGCAGCTGCGGGCTCACTTTCTCATACTCGGACAAATGTGTATTTTCAAAATAAGGTGAAAAACTTGAGGCTAAATTTTTTTGTAGGTTGTTGCTTTTGTTTGATAGTTTTAGCAGAATTTGTTAGACCATCACTACCGTCCGTTTGTTTTAGAGGCAATGTTTGCACATCGCCAGTTGTTAGCTTGCTCCTGGTTATAGTAGGCAAAAATTTAAAATTTAAGTTCGAGGGAACATCCTAAATTGAGTATTTAGCAAACAGCAAGACATTGCCAACATAGTATTGCTATTTAAAAACACCAGCATGAAATTCACAAGACAAAACTTGAAAATAAGAAGTATCAGTTCAAAGTAATCCTACTATACTAACTGAAAATGAATATAACTAGTATCCATCAACCTCTTAATCAACCTCCTCAATCTTAGGTCCTGCGCTGCTACCACCAGCTGGTGGAGCATCATCATCCATAGGAACACCCGCATCACCACCACCACCCTGGTACATCTTCGCAATGATGGGATTACAAATGGCCTCGAGCTCCTTCATCTTGTCCTCAAACTCATCAACTTCTGCAAGCTGGTTACTCTCAAGCCATGAAATTGCTTGATCGATGGCATCCTCAATCTTTTTCTTGTCATCCGAGCTAAGCTTAGAGCCAATTTTCTCGTCATTCACTGTGTTCCTCATGTTGTAAGCGTAGTTCTCCAATGAATTTTTGGCCTCCACCTTCTTCTTGAGTTCTTCATCTTCTGCCTTGTACTTCTCAGCTTCCTGGACCATCTTCTCAATTTCTTCCTTTGACAACCTACCCTTGTCATTGGTAATTGTGATCTTGTTTTTCTGTCCAGTGGTCTTGTCCTCAGCAGAGACATTCAAGATACCATTTGCATCAATGTCAAAACAGACCGTGATTTGAGGCACACCCCTAGGAGCAGGGGGAATACCAGAGAGCTCAAATTTACCCAAAAGATTGTTGTCCCTGGTTCTTGCTCTCTCACCCTCAAACACCTGAATCAATACTCCAGGTTGGTTATCGGAGTAGGTGGAAAATACCTGCTCTTTCTTGGTAGGAATTGTGGTGTTCCTTGGAATCAGGACAGTCATCACACCTCCTGCAGTTTCTAATCCAAGAGAAAGAGGTGTGACATCCAAAAGCAACAAATCTTGGACCTTCTCATTACCTTCTCCGCTGAGAATGGCAGCTTGCACTGCAGCACCATAGGCGACAGCCTCATCTGGATTGATGCTCTTGCAGAGCTCCTTGCCATTGAAGAAGTCTTGCAACAGCTGCTGCACCTTGGGAATTCTAGTGGATCCACCAACAAGAACAACATCATGAATGGTGCTCTTGTCCATTTTGGCATCCCTTAAACATTTCTCAACTGGTTCCATACACTTCCTGAAGAGATCCATGTTCAACTCCTCAAATCTTGCACGGGTAATGGTAGAATAGAAGTCAACACCCTCATACAGAGAATCAATTTCAATTGTTGTCTGAGCAGTGGAAGAGAGAGTTCTCTTAGCCCTCTCACAAGCTGTCCTTAATCTTCTTAGAGCTCTCGGGTTACCAGTGATATCCTTCTTGTGCTTTCTCTTGAATTCCTGGACAAAGTGGTTCACCATTCTGTTATCAAAATCCTCACCTCCAAGGTGAGTGTCTCCTGCTGTGGCTTTCACCTCAAAGATACCCTCTTCAATAGTGAGAAGGGATACATCAAAAGTACCACCACCAAGATCGAATATAAGCACATTCTTCTCGCCTGAACTAGTAGCCTTTTTGTCCAATCCATAGGCAATGGCAGCAGCTGTAGGTTCATTAATAATACGCATGACATTTAGTCCAGAAATAACCCCGGCATCCTTTGTAGCCTGACGTTGTGAGTCATTGAAGTAGGCTGGCACAGTCACCACAGCATTTTTCACAGTAGATCCAAGGAAGGCCTCTGCAATTTCTTTCATCTTTGTCAGCACCATAGAAGAGATTTCTTCAGCAGAAAATTGCTTCTCTTCACCCTTGTAGGTTACAACAATCATTGGCTTATCACCAGGTCCAGGAATAACCTTAAAAGGCCACAATTTCATGTCTGCCTGCACAGATGCATCACTGCATCTCCTACCAATAAGCCGCTTTGCATCTGCCAATTGATAGCACAGTGAGAAGCACTGGATATATAACAAAACTGAAAATAATATAAATCCTGCACGTCTAACTATGATATACATCCACATAAAAACAATGCCAAAAATCCAACGACACCCAGTTCTAAGCAACTAAGGAAAACAAAAGATTGCCACAACATCAAATTCAACATCACCAATAAGAATCAACATCTGTCACACCAGTAACCAGACCTACATTCCAAATCTAATTAAATTCACAACCCAATATACACTTATGCACTCTATTCAGCCAAATTCTCATGATGCACAAGACAGTTCGGTCTTATCCTTTTGTTTCCAATAACAAAGATGTTTTCATCTCATGTCAGATTGACTAAAGAATTAACTGAAAATATATTGCACAAATGAGAGCATATAGGCTCATGTTTTTATGTCACAAGCCCACAACTAGTTTACCAGACTGATTATTCAATACTAATATCATATCAATTGCCTGTTGCTTACCCCTCAACTAATTCACCAGATAGATAATAGTATGACTCAGACTTGATTAGATTTTTCTACGTGATTTCGGACGACTAAGGTAATTAAATAATAATAACCAAGCTAAACGAATTACATCATGCCATTCATCAAACTTGATCTTGCAACAAATCACAAACATATAAAATACACCACTCATCAACATGGATATAAATTAAAACAGCAAAAAATATTTAAATACGATTAGATTGGAAAATCGAAAGCTTACCGAAAACGGTATTAATTGGATTCATGGCGACCTGATTCTTAGCAGCGTCACCAATGAGACGTTCCGTGTCAGTGAATCCAACATAAGACGGCGTCGTCCTGTTTCCTTGATCATTAGCGATAATCTCCACACGATCATGTTGCCAAACGCCGACACAAGAGTATGTAGTCCCCAAATCAATTCCGATCGCCGGTCCTTCACCTTTTCCGGCCATTGCTTTGAACGCGATGTATATTAGAGGAGAAAAAAAGGAGAGCTAAAAGTAAAATTGAGATTTTGTGAAGAGAGTAGAAGAAAAATGAACGAGCTATGAAGAGAAGAAGGAAGAGGAGTATATAATGGGTTCGGGCTAGGCGTTCTCTGTGCTTGTTACCGTTTCTAGAATGTTCTTTTTTCTTCTAAATCTGACCAATCAAGGAAATTATTTGAACGTGTTTTATGCGTATTGGAATGTTCTGGAAACGTGCTATTACGTAGCCGTGTTTGACTATTCCACACATCTTTTTTGTGGACCTTGTTGCAAATCGTAATTAATTGAAGAAAAAATAATTAAAATTTAATTGTACTTTTGGTATTAATCTTAAATATTTAAATTATAATTTTAAAATTTTATACTAATCTATTCTATTTAATTTCAAAGATTAAGTCAAATTAACAATTAATGCATATAGGACGGATGAGTACAATGCTTAAATTAAATTTATTATAAATATATTACGAATATATCTTTTATTTTTGCTTGTCCTTTTTAACATCTCAATTATTTTAATTGTTTATTTTTTTTCATATTTTACCTTAAGGATTGATTACTGATTATCCAAATCATTTTTCAAGACCAAATAAAGTACTAAACATCAAGTTATATGGATATTATAGGTAAACTACGCATATTATCATTATTTATTAAGAAATGTGCAAAATTTAAAATGAACAAGTAAAAATGAACAAAAGAATTAATATTTATTTTCTTCGGAAAATTAAGTGTTACTTTAGTAATAATTTTGTTTATTAAGAAAACAATAATGCAATGTATAGCTTACTAAATTACGTATATGTTACAAAAATTTCTTGAAGATCGAACAATACTAGAAAAAAAATAAGCTAAAGGACATAGTTAAAAAATATATACATTTTTTTTGTCTTAAATTCTTAATGTGACACTAACTTTGAGATAAACACGAGAGTTCAAATTAAAAGACTATTTTCAAATGTTTAAGTTGATAAACACGTGAGTTTAGATTAAAAGATTATCTTTCAATGTTTAAGTAATGCTCCATGGCAAATATTGTTTCACTACTAGTGAAAACTCAACAATGAGAGTCATATTAAAGACGATGAAGGAATATTTACCCTTATCAAAATCTTTGGTCGGTATAACTTATATTTGTTCAAAGCTAATTATGTTATTTATTTACTTTTTTTTTAATTATAATTTTCTTTTAAATTTATGAAATTCAAAATATATCAATGGACTTTCCGAACACATCGTTGAACTTTGGGATACATCACCCGATATTCGAATGCATTGTAGAGGAATGTATCAGACAGGATAGAATATCCAGATACACAGGAAAGAGATGTATCCGAGAAGGGAGGGATGTATCAAAGAGGGAATGCATGAATCCGAGAGAGATATGGATGTATCAATGACAGGAAAATGATGTATCTAAGAAGTAACTTTTTATTTTTTTAAATAGTAAGAATTTTAAAAATTATGATAAAATAAGATGTATATTTAGGTAATTTTTTTCACTTTCTTTTGCAATTCAAACCAAAAGGATGGGCCTCAAGGAGAATTATCACTGTAATAGAGGTCCAGTTAGGATTCATAACCCGTACACCCGAGAAAAATACAATTGCATTTAGGCCCATACTTTCCACTTTGGAGTTTAAAGCCCACGGTCAATCCAAAAGCTCCTCTCTTTTCAGAATTTTGAATGGGGATTCAATTTCCAATATCTTTTTACGGGAAATCTTACTAGCTCAGTTGATTGACTATCTGAACTCGCACCTTATTATTGAGGGTTCGATTCCCACATTGTAATCTCCCTTCCTATTTTCCCTTCCCTTACCCCTAATTTTGAAATATGCTATTTCAATTGATAAAGGTTCAAACTCTATGAATTATTGTTGCAGAGTTGAATTGATAAATGCTAAAATACCAATTTGAGTTCTTCAATACTTTAGCTATGATTATTTGTCTGAATTTTATTTTTGTATTAAATTCAACTAGTTCAATAATTTTAGAACAATGGATAAATGTTCATTGACAGTACCAAACATGGCTATTTCCTCATTTCTCCCTATATTATACTTACATAAGACATCACAGGCAAATTTAGTGCGACATGTTTTATTGTCTGTTTGGATTGATTTATTTTAGGTGTTTTTAAATCAAAATATTTTTTAAGCAGTTTAAAATTATTTGAATAAAGTTAAAAAGTGTTTATAAACATTTATTTTTTAAGATAAAATAATAAAAATAAGCTAAAAATTTTAATTTATAACTTTTGACTTATAAATTATAAGCCAAAATTCATTCCAAATGGTTACCCATGGCTACGGGTGACAATTGGGCGAGTTGGGTCAAATTTGAGCGGTTTATAATGAGTTAAGATAACAAACGGGTCAGGACCCAATCCAATCCAACTTTGCTTGGGTCAAACTAAGTTGGGTCAAAACGGGTTGAGTAGAGAGCTATAGAGTAGGTCAAGACCCAACGCCCCCCAACTTTTACTAAATTTTATTTACTTTAGTTGGTTTTTTTCAATATTTTAGTACTTAATTAAATTATATATTTTTTTTGGCTTATATAAAACATATCAAATAAAAAAAGATATTTTAAAAATATTTTGACAAGATTTCTCTCGAATCAACTCGGGTTGAATATCAACTCAATTTTAAATGAATTGAAATTACTTGAATTGAGATAAATTAAATTAATAAATAAGTAGATTATTAACCCGTTGAACTTATTGGGGTGGGCGCATAAAAAGATAAAGGTGGAAGAGGGGAAACAGAATACTAAAAAGAAAAAACATATCACGCTGATCCATGTCCGGGGGTGGGCCGCATAAAAAGAACAAATTCATGCCTATATATTACATACATACATACATTAAGCCTTTACTTTGATGATTTTGTTGCTTCCACTCCTATATATGCACTAAATCCTCACCCCATATATTACAATTTAGAGCTTTGAAGTTTAAGGTTTTAACTCTTTTAAATCATTAAATTTGTCTAAATTAATAATTTATATATATATATATATATATATTCAATATATTTTTTAAAGCAAATATAAAATTTAGATTAAAATTATCGAATTTCTTCTAACTTGGACCTACGCACTAGCTCTGTCCTTACTTCTTTGATATGCAGTTTCCAACTGCTAGTTTGGTAATAATACCTAGAGAGAACATGACTTTCTTTTCAAGTATGCATGGTGTTTTTCCTTATGATTTTTGATGTCTTATTATTGGTATGATGAACCTTTATTTGAAGCTTTCATATAATTTTTTATCATCTATTTTTAGATTTTAATTTAATTTTGAAGTTTAGTCAAATTGATCGGCATCAAAATTTAGTGAAATTTTAATTCAAATTAAAAATCTTTCCGAGATGAATGTCGTGATATTAGCAAATTTTGGAGTTTTATTTTCTTCCTCTTGGGGTGTCCCCGTTAAGGATGGAACATGACGCATGCATAGGCGAATAAGCTAGTTTTTTTCCTTATTAGCAAAAAAAAAAAGGTTTAATAATTTATTATTTTCTTTATCTCAAAAATTGTGATAATTTTGATTGGAGTTAAAATTTAAGAGAGGAGAATTTTTTTACCCTGTTATCTAAAACCAAGTTATGAACATTAATTTGTGAGGCCTAAAATCATCATCTCACTAAAGTTAATGAGAAATTTAGGATTAAATTATTTTTCAGTAAAAAAAATATGTTATTTTTTTTTGGGGACAAACTATAGAAAGAATACGACACATACATTAACGAGAATAATTCAATTGAATCCGATATTTTAAAATATAAAGTTCAAACATTGTACTTAAATTTCAATATGTATATTAGATTTTGAATTCATATCGTCAAAACTACAATAATTTTAAAAGTAAGAACATAAAGTCTCATCAAATTTAAAATTTTGAATCAGATTCTACGTGAAAATAAGAAAGATTCTGAGGGGTAATTAAAGCTTTGCTTTTTTGTGATAATATATAGTATCAGCTTTATATATTTTTTTTTTATCCAAGGGGTTAACAGACTCAGCGGGGCCTTATCGCTTTATTCAAAACCCTCGTAGCTCGAGATGTAGCATTGGCCATTGCAAAAGTAACAAAAAAAATTCCTCCCTCTGGGCTTCCCCTTTATCTTTTTAGACCGCCAATATTTTACTCCTAATTATTTTCTCTATTTATTTTTATTTGTCCATTATATAAAAATAAATGATCGTTCTTTATTTGCTTATTGTATTATATCTATGAGTTTTCAATTGCTTTTTACTATAGTCATTTTGTATTTAGTATTTTTTACTTTTGGAGCTGATATATTTGAATTGAGGGTTTTCCGGAAACAACCTCTCTATCTTCATGAGGTAATGATAAAATCTGCATACATTTTACTCTCCTTAGATCTCAATTGTGGAATTTCACAGGATATATATGTTGTTATTGTTTCAGCTTAGAAAATCAAGAGATAATTTATCAACACTTACGTATCTTTTAACTTACCATTCTTATTAACTATATATAGTTGTTTTTAAAACACTAAATTCATTATATTCAGCTACAAACCAAATGATGAGTTAATGCGAAAGCAGATCAAGCTTCGTACAAATCCCACATGGTTCGAATTATAAAATGAATATAGTAAAATTATCCTTTTATTTATTGAAAATTATATTAGTTTAATATTGGACGAGTTAAAATGGACGGTGGAAGTACATAGTAGTATGCTTTTTTTCCCTGTTTCCTGTAATTATGAATGTTTTTAAAGTTTATTTACCTCCATCACATTATCCCTTTAAAAAAGAAATAAAGTTAAGGACAAATTAAGAATAAAGAGGTTTGACCTAGGTAGAGTTAATTTTAGGTGCATGAATAAATGAACAAACGTGGGGGTGATATCATGTCAATGATAGTATTAATTCTCTTAGCTTCTTCTTTCTCTTTTAACGGAAAAAATGATGATGACACTCAGATTATTATGAGAGAATCCTTCTTTTGAGTCTTTCTGTGATTGGATTTTTCTTGTGTTTTGTGGTAACATTTGCATGGTTTTTAGTGGAAATTTTGGCGTTTTCTTTCTTTGACTAATGCTTTAATTTGTTTCCCCTTTTGTTCGTTGCTAAATCTTGTCAAGCACCACTTAGCCCACTCACAACCGACAAGGAATCTCACTTCTCTCTACTCCTATTCTTATCATATCATATAAATTTTAAAAAATCATTTGTATCAATCAAATGAAAAAACACCATGCACAAATTGTAGAATTTAATCCAAACACATAGATAGAAAAATAATAGCACCCTAGCTAGGAGAATATCACCATATATAGGAATCAAACTGTTCATACTATAAATTGTGAACTTATAATTATAGAAATATAATTAGTTTAATCCTTTTAATTATAGATTCGAAAATAACAAAAGAAGACTGGTTAACCTTGATCATAGGATCAATTCGGGAAGAAATCAACTACGTTACTCTGACTTTCTAAAAATATTGTTGCACCCGTTTCATATTCTTCAAAAATATACTATTTCTAGAGAATTCAACACGCACCTTGGAATACCTTTTGAAGAGTCTAACCAACATAGCAAATCAATGAAGAAGGACTTGAGCATTAATACATTTCAGATGATTATGAAATTTGAAATTGATGAAGTTATACAACTCCATCATAAGGAAAACAAATGTAGTAGTATACTTTTTACTCAAGGAATACAACTTCATACAAGTGAACATACTGAGAATTATCACAAAGAAATCGACACTGAGGCAGAGAGTTGAATTTTTTTTCAGATGATCACTTAACTAATAGTTATATATCTCATAAAGTTATTCTTCTTGATTCTGATTTCTTTTAAACAAAAAGACGACTTTCTCAAATAATAACTATATATTAGTTGAGTCACAAGAAGTGAAATCTAACTCCATATATGATATAATTGGCTAGGGTTGGGAATATTGGGATGGTAAAATGAGTTGTAGTATCAGAAATTAAACAACAATATATAATATATATTCATGGAAACAGATTATGATGTCAGAACCCAAATTGAAACTCACAATACAACTTCACACACCTAGTAAATTAAAGAACATCCAGTAAAATTACAAGTGATGATAATGACCAAGGAAAGAAAGACTTAAATATGCCCCCGTATACTATATATCTAATTTAGACCCCCCTCTCAACACATACAACATTTTAATCCTTCACAGTCAAGTACACAAATTGACTTACATGAATGAAGCTTGAGCAAATCAAAGCAGATGGCTGGCTGAAGAAGAAGAGTTTAGTCCAGAAAATCCTGTCCATGCATTTCCACCCCAATATTGATTGTTATTTTCCATTGACCCCAAAAACTGTTTCGTCGAACCTAACCCTTGATCATCACGAGCAATACTATTACCAGATGATGATTCATGAATTCCTTGATCACCTTGATGAAAAGGGTACAAATTTGTGTTTGCTGCTAAAGATGGCAGTCTCCAGTGATGATCAGATCCTCCAGAGGGTACCGATAAATTGTTAGTATTATTTGTATTAGTACTAGTCCCTATTTGAAATCCCATTTCATGATGACCAAGCGCAGCCTCAGCCCCGTTGTGTGTTGAAACCGAAACCAAAGGAGGAGACTGAAATCCTCCGTAGTGATGATTAAGGTTTTGAAAGGCAGCCATGAGGGGAGTTAAGTGTGACGATTGCTCGTGTGGAAAGTGATGGCGACCATTAATTATTTCCGTGTTGCAGCTTGAAGGACTTGCACTTGTGGAAGTACCGGAAGCAATATGAGTAGTACTAGTGTTGACATTACTGCCAGCTGTCTTTGAGCTGTTGTTGTTATTATTACTGCTTTTGCTTCTCTTGTTCCTCCGGCATCCTCCTCCTACCGGTACACTTCTCAAGGCGCCCCCTCTAGTCCAGTACCGGCGACAGGTCTTGCAGAAGTGTCTCGGTTGTGAAAGGTTGTAGTTGTTGAAGTAGCAGAACTTTGTGTTTGTTGACTCACACCTTGGACACTTAAGTCCAGCCTCTGGTAAAGGAATCTTTGCTAGTCGGGCTCGATCCACCATGGAACCTGGTCTGATCGAACCCGGACCAACCCCCATCTGTGCAGATGGGGGCTGCAGAGTTGGAAGCTGGGCTGAATTTTCCAGCCCAGGATTTCCACCGTCCGGCTGTTGTAACTGAAAAACATCAAAGAGGAGGAAAAAAAAGAAACAAAGTTAGGGAATTTCATGACTCTATGTATAAGTAGTACTAATCTAATTAATACCTAGTATATTCAAGAACAAGAGTACTAGTACTAGAGAATATATGAATATTACTTGTTCTCTTTTTGGTTGAAGAAGATGTATGAGTGGAGGATTAAAGATTTAAAATCCATACCTGATGCAAATTGGGATGATCTAGATACACAGGAAAAGATGAGAAAACCATGATTTTCTTTCTTTGATCTCTTTGATCTTTATCTCTTTTATATAAAAAGGTTGATGAGTTTTTTGGAAATATGTGGTGGGAGAGAATCACACTAAAGAGAATACCATAGCCCCAATAAAAAGAGAAAGAAGATGAAAGGAAAACATAAAAGGGGGAGGTATATAGCTATAGCATATTATAGAGAACTTTTAGTTTAATCTTTTTTTTTCTTCACTCATTCTCTTTTTGTTTTTACTACTATATTTTTAGGGTTTAGTAATTTGAGTGGAGGCAACTTCCTTCGCATCTAAGCTTTCTTTCTTGATATGGTTTGGACTACATACATAATATTATTATTAGTGCGTTATAAAAAGGAAACTATAGTGACTCTCTATTAATTATATATCAGCTACAGTACTACGTAGTTTGTTTGTTTTTTTCAAATGGTGGGATCCTCTATTACGTATTTGAAATTCTAAATGGGGCAGTCAAATGGATCATTGCACAACCACATAATGATCTATAGTGATATTCTTTGGACCCTTTGTGTTTTTTTCTTTTTTTGGGGGGTTTGGTTAAGGATAGATATATAATACTGTTACCTAAGAAATGTAGTAAATGATGCAGAATGTCACTAAAAGCTTCTGTTGCTCTTTAGGCTAACATTCTAATTTTTACCTTGAAGACATATTTATTGATTGTTTTAAAATATCCTGAATTTGAAACTTATGTCAAAAATTTTACCTCGCAAATTATCTTAAACGGAGTTTTTTTTTTTTTATTTAAATTGTAAAGTAAAGGTAAAATATGAAGAGCACGCCTTTTAGGACCATTTGTGAAGTTAATCCTAAGAAATAATTCTACTTTTTAGTCCAACAATTAGGTTTTCTTCTCCTCTTTCCTGCTTTTTCGCTCCTGTCTGTTTATATCTTCTAAAAAGGTTATGGCCGAGTAGCTTTCTATAATGACCCACATGCAATTTGATGTCACACACTTAAAAGTCATCAACTCATGTGGAGATACGTTCTAAACTCAATCATCTCAACAATAAATCTTAATTGAGTTTAATTTTTATAATATTCTGAAAGATGTACGTTTATAAGCAATCCTTCGTTCAAAATGTAAAATTTGTAATCTTGAAAAGAGTTTTAAGCTATATATTTTAGTGTGAGATTTTTTTTACGCTATCGGTCCCATTTATTTGTTATAAACAAGAATTCTATCTTATACTTGTTCAAGATTACAAATTAAACATTTCAAAAAATATGTTAGGAATTTCGTACGTTGACATTGTTATTTACTTAAATTTTGTAGAAAATAATTAAATAAGTAATTTATCTGCTACAACATATATAAATATCACTTGATAATGTAGAAATTCTTTCTAGTATCCGTACAACTAGTAATAACTAGACTCATTTTAATTTCAAGTTTAGTTCCAATTAGTGAGTATTTGTGGAGCTCAAACATCACAGAAGGTCTAGGGTTCCAGTTAAATTATGATAAAGAGAAATATATTATTAGTTTAATAAAATAAATAAAGAGCAGTCATGTTAATAGTCGTGTTACCAATTGAATTGTGATAATTAATATACCAACATAATTGCGATAAATCCGGTCAATGCCATTGATAATTAATATTTTCTTGTTTCAATTTATTTGTTCCTACCAGATAGATTCTAATTTTACAACAAGGTAAGGGCGGGGCAGAGCCACCTATTGGTCATGAGGTTCATTCAAACCACATTCGTCAATTTATACATGGTTAAAATAATTTTTGTTTATGTATATATAGTAGATGTCTCGACAAGTTGATGTATCTACTTCTTCAAATTTTGAATCCCCTAAATCAAAATTGTGGCTCCACCACCGAGTAAGTACAAGGTCTCATACATATCATATTTTCAGATCATATTTGTGGAATTGTATTTTATATATTATTGTTGAAGTTTGACTAGACATAAAATTCAAAAGAACTTTTGAATCTTGTTATCTTAAATTAAAATTATATATAACGTTTCAAAATGGCTTTTAAGTTTAGAGGAAATAAAATCTTATCACCACTTACAAATTGAATGAAAAAAATGATATTTTTAAATTTTTATGTGTAAAAATAAAGATCTCTTGATATTGTTTAACGGTTAAAGTTGAAAGGGGTCTAATTTAAATTCCGTCGAGACATAATACTTTATTCTTACTTTCTTAGTAGGGTGACACAGTTCAATTTTTGGTCAAATCAAATCCAACAGTAACTAAAAGTATTTTTCATTTTCCCAAACTGAATCAAACATTTAAATTCTTCTATCAAATTTTATCTTATTCGGTTCTATTTCATTTACAAAATTAATTAATCAAATTTTGCAAATTTAAAATGTCTTTATTTTTTTTAAGTGTCGTATTTTAAATATTTAAATATTTTACTAATTTTATATAACACTATTTTTCTTAAGTCTATTTCAAATTGAAAAGGACGAGACATTAATTTTGAACTTTCATTTAAATCTTTAATGCATGACATGCTCTTTTAGTTATATATATAAATCTAAAATAGTTTAACCAATCATGATTTTTTTTTATTCTCAAAATTCAAATATGAGATGTCTAATTATGAATAAAAAAATTAATTTTATCCGTCGTACATAATATGTGATGGTTCATCATGACCTATTTACTCGACTAAAATGATCATTTTAAGATATAGTCAAGGAAATAGGAGAAAAGAATAGTGTGTGTTTGGTATGGATCGGAGGAAAATATATTTTGGACTAGTTTTGTATGATAATTAAAATATTTAAAAGATACTTTCTTTGAAAAAATAAGTTCTTTAAAAATAAAAATAATAATTTTCGTAATAGAAATCAAACTAAAAAATATTAAAACGCGTTATTGGTTGAGGAAAAAGGTAAAATTGAAAAGAAAGGTTGTGCTTATGGGGTTGCCTAAGGTCCCTCGTTAGCCAAAAAAACATAACACATCATTTTCACCAGATTCCTATGGTAACGATTTATGTAGATTAAAGTCGAATTCAGAATTAAACGAGTATTCGTAAATGAAATAGACAAACTCAAAATTAAATGAATATTTGTATGTCAAATAATTTTTTTTAATTTATATTTAGGGTTTGTTTATAAAGTCACATGATAATTAGAATTGGTATCATTACTAGGATAGTAATTAATGTAATCTGCGTGTTTGCCATAATATAATTACAATTATACGGTTTGGTTGCATACGTATAATTACAAGGTTATATTGAATTTTAAAGACAAAAATTAATTATTTAAAATTAAAAATTTATATTAGACAAATAAGAATATTTATAAATAATATTAAATTAAATATTTAAGATATATATTACCTTTTGAAAATATATTACAATTAGTAAGCATATGTTCTTAACTAATATTATAAAAACAATCAATTTATTTTTTTCAAATTAGTGTATTTTAATTAAATCATTAAAACTAAAAAAAATAAGATTTATACTAACATTATGAAATGCATATTTGACAAAAATATTAAATATTATAAATAAAATGTCTAGTAAACTTATTATTTTTGATAATTTTTTTTTATCTAATCTAACTAAAAAATAAATGACTTATAATTAATATGGAATATCAAGTCAATACTACTAAAGCAATGAAACTAAAAATATAATATAAGTTCAAAATTTAAAATAAAAAATTTAACATAGTATTCTCATGTCAAATTTTAACATAACGTCATAAATATAATTTTAAAAAAAATGTAAATTTATAACTTTTTTCAATAATGAATTCAAATGTAATTTAAAAATTAGAATACTAATTAATAAAATCATACTAATGAAAAAATAAATATATAATAAATAAAAAAAATATAATATAAAAAATCACATGAAATCATATGAAGTAAAGGTTGAGAATGACCGGTGGTGGATCTACATAGTAATTGGGGGTTCATCCGAACCCCCTTCGACGAAAAATTATACTATTAATATTAATATATGATAAAAATAATTTCTATGTATATATAATAGATGTCGAACACCCTTCGATTAGTTCGTGTGTTTATTTTTTAAAATTTTGAATACCTATAAAAAAAAATTCTAACTCCGATCACTGAGAATGATAAATATTTAAAAAATTTGATGTTTGCTGAGAATCGGCCATGGAAATCGTGTGGTTGTGGAGGAAAGTATTTACCCTGTATTTGGTCTATATTCTTCTTGAGAAGAGGGGTGGCTGCGCTGCCTTTATTTTTTGGCAAAATTATACAACATTTATTTGATTTGGGTTTGGATCATAAATATAATATTTTCTCCGTCTTTTAAGTTGTTCAGTTATTTTTTTTAGAGTTAATTTGATTAATTTTTAAAATTAAATTAATTTAAAATTTTAAAATAAAAAATTATATGAAAAGTATTTATAAGTAATAATTTTTTTATATTAATATAATAAAAAATATATATTTTAAAATATTAATTAAAATTCATATTATTTGACTTTGAAAAAGATTATGACAACTAAAGAGAAGGGAAAGGAATAATTTTCGATGAAATTTTGGTTTTGAATATTTATTGGACGTGGTGTACTTGGATGACTTTAATTTGTTAATTAATTATTACAAACAAATTGATATATAATTATAATTTAAATAAATTTAGAAATCCTACTAATTAAGTGGTTGAAAGAGTTGTTTGCTCAACACATCTAAGGTGTTATAGGTTCAACATCTTACTTTTACACGACAAACTTCACAAAAATAATAACACCTCTCTAAAGTAAATAATATAATGAAGCAAACATATACTAGTTAATTAACTAACATAGTCATAGTTTGAATTAATTATTACTTGCAGTAAACATGTAGCTCTAATTACAGTTTGAGTTTTGTATAGTTCGCGTGATTTATACAAATGTTGTGCACGATTACAGTTTGAGTTTTGTATAATTTGCGTGATTTATACAAACATTGTGCACGAATACAGTTTGAGTTTTGTATAATTCGTGCGATTTATACAAACATTATGCGCCAATCAACTTGTATAACGAAATATATAAACACTATACAAAAATTTTGAATTGTAATAACGAATTATACAAACGTTACTATAGTTACGATATGTAATTATCAAAACTATAATTATGAAACATAATTAAAATATTTTTAAGTGGCTATATGCGAAAATTCCTCAAATCTTTCAGAGTTATTAAAGTTTTTTGATAGTTTCTTCGTTTTATAGAAACAGCACTCTAACTAATCAAACTTAATCTATTTATCAAAAATACAAAAGTTACTTTACTAAATAATGTTCATACATCATTCAAGAAATTAACTTGTAACTTTTTTTTTCCCCTCTTCAAATTAATAGGTTATCACGTAAATGCGTTGTATCTCATCAGAAAGAATATGGAACATAAAAGGGACTCTGAACCTTACCTCCAAATTACATCACGAGATTATTTGCAATCAATCTCTAAAAAAAAAAAACTAAAACAAAAAAAAATCTATTTTTCTTTTTGGTCTATTTTAAAAAAAAGGCATATTTCTTTTTTTGGCAAAATTTTAATTTCAACTTTCCACGTGACATGTTTAAGGCCACAAAACTAAAGAGTATTTTAGTACATTTAATATAACTTTAATTTAGGACCATAAGATTGAAAATCTTCTTTCTTTCTTGTATTAGAGTATAAGAATACGAATCCTAGTAAAAACATGTATAAAATGAAGCCCATGCATTTGACGTTCAATCAACACTTTAAAAGATTGCGTATATACCAAATTAGATCATGCACGTGCATGTATAACAAAATTCTTTTTTGTTTTTTTAATTGAGAGGTATTTAAAATTTCATGTTGGAATTAAAAGGAATCGTATAATTAGACGCGTAATTATGTGTCTTTGAAAAAAAGAAGAGATTATATTAATGCATGATGGGATCTGCTGAATTAATTAATTTAATAAAAAAAGATTTGGTGGTGTTAGAATCTAATTCCCTTCACAGACATATGGGCTTTTACGCAATTCCACGCAAAAAAGCTTACCCTTTCATGAATTATATTTCAGACATATATAGTTGGAAAGCTACACCCTACCAGCTTTACCATATATTAATAAACAAACATTATCATAAATAAATAAATACTAACATTTGCAAATTAGAATGAGAATATTTCTATTTATATGATCTCTTAATTTACACTAGTATATTTTAAAAATTACTATGCTTTCCAGAAGCAACTTTTGACATCGCAAAAAAGAACTTTAATCTATAATTTTTCTTTAATCACAAAAATGTATAAAGAGGTAACTCTTTAACTCACCAATCGAAAACGATAGCAATTTTGAGGTTTTAATTTTATTCATGTTGAAGTTCACACCTTAGAATACGAATAGGTTTGAAAAAAGGGAACTAAAAGAAAAAGTAAATAGCTCTTTTCTATAAAGAAATAACCCTTTTGTTGCCCTATTTCTTTGGACTGGACAATTACATGTAAATACGGTGGGGATTTGGTAAAAATATGTTAAATGCAAGAGAGAGTTGCGATACTTTTTGTCCTAATGGAATTGATTCTGTCAAATTATATACATACTCTAATGTGGTGACGGAATCAAAATTTTCACAATTTATATTTATTACTATATGTATGAGAAAAGATTTTTAATTATATATAAATAATGTAATTTTCCATTAAAGAGGGTTCCTCGAACCTCTCTGGCTCCGCTCTTGCCCTAATATATATTTGTTCATATTATCTTTCCCCCAACTGCAAAATTAGAGTATGATCATGATGTTATAATTATGAATTGTATAGTGATCTATTTGGCTCGTAAATAATATTCTAAAATTTTTGATACACTTTGAACCATATTATTCCAAATCAGAGCATAATGTTTGTAAACTTTACCTTATTATGTCGACATAATTATACATGTAGACTTCGTAACTATATTCTACTTGTATTACAATTTTCGAAAAAATCTAAGTGAACAATTATATTACTACTTGTACAGTTGAATGGGTGGGAGAAAAAATCAGTCAATAAAAATACGATAATAATCAATCTGTTTAAGTTTGGGCAATTAGATAATTTTTCTAGGAGTGAACAAAATTGAATCAAAAACTGCACTAAACTGCAAATCGGGTCAATTCTCTAGAAAAAAAATCTCGACTAGTGGTCTGATTTGACTTGGTAATATTAAAAAAATGAGGATTTTTCAAAAAGAGCAAACACTTGAAATATAATAAGGTAAAAATAGCTATAGTTTGCTAAATTATGATTTGTGTAGCTACATATTATAGGAGAGGCAAGTGAGAAAGTGTAGAAAGGCGAATTGTATATGTATATTTGTTAAATGTGTAAATAATATACATATGTATTTATATATCTAACAAGTGAGATTGAGAGAGGGAGGAGAGAAGCGAGTAAAATCGAGAGAGGGAAAAGGGAGGAAGGAGGAGAGAGGCGAGCGAGAGAGTGGAGAGAGGTGAATTGTATATGTATATCATCGAATTGAATATGTATATTTGTCAAATAATTATATATATGCAGCTGGTATACATATACATTTGTATATTTGGCAAGAAATTGGAGAGAGAGAGAGGAGAGAGGCGAGAGAGATGAAGAAAGGAGAGAAAAATAACTGCAAAATCCTAACTATAGCTATAAATTATATTTTTAGGGCAAATTACAGAAATACACAACATTTGGAAACTTAATTACAATTATTCCCTACCATTTAAAAAAATTACTAAATTCCCT
>JBCEWC010003480.1:0-30161 GCA_038996855.1 Solanum aculeatissimum
TTGTTTATCTGGCAAGCGAGGTTGGACGAGGAAGGAGAGATGCGAGCGAGATCGAGAGAGGGAGGAAAGGGGTGAGCGAGATTGAGAGAGCGCAGAGAGTGGAGAGAGACAAATTATATATGTACATCTGTCGAATTGAATATGTATATCTATCAAATAATTGTATATATGCAACTTGTATACATATGTATTTGTATATCTGACAAGAGATTGTACTGAGAAAAAGAGAGAAAATAACAACAAAATCCTAACTATAGCTATAAATTATATTTTTTTTCAAACTATAATGGTATAATATAAATAGATATCATATGTTTACGTAATTACGTAATTCATCTTTAAAAGAACTTTTTCTTACTACAAGAAGACCAAAAAGGACACACCTATACTAGTTATCATGATAAGATTAATGTTAAGTAGCCAAATAGGAGTATAGAATTGTGAAAAATACTTAAATAGTAAAGCCAATTTTAAAATAAGTGTTCTCCTATTTCGACTTTTTCAGAGCTTTCGATAACACAACTGAGACAATGACAAACTCTCTGTCCTTCTAGGTCCTACATGAGTTCTTTTTGAAAATTCAAGACAATGTCACAACGAGCAGAGTTATTTATCATTAGGAAATATTTGTCCCTTCACTACTAATATTTTTCTTCTTCGATATCTTCACCATAAATTATTGTATTCTATATTTTTCAAATCCATTTAGAAGAAAACTTTTTTCTTCAGACAGAGTTTACGTATACTTTATCATCTCGGATTCACTTGTGAGATCACATTAGTAATGTCATTGTATAAATATCTAACATAAAGTAGGAAAAAAATTACTCTAAAAATAATTTCTTGAATAATAAAAAATCATCATAAGATTCCTCTTTCCTTTGTTGGCATTTTATTTTTTTCTTTTTCAGCTCTGTTTACTGGCAGAAAATTATGAGACAATAATGATATTATTGTCCACTGGGACAATAGTACTTTTTTTATTTTTATTTTTTTCTTAACCTAGAAAAAGTTACACTGACAAAATTTGAAAAAATAGAGTTAAAAAAAATCAGCTAAAATAATGAAATTTCATATATAGAAACTTATTCTGATTGTACTATGTATATTGGAGCCCGTGTTAGTACGGACCCAATATATTATTTTTTGGGCAAATTATAAAAATCTCATACTTTATAGGCTTAATTTCAATATAAACTAACTCTTTCTAAAATTACTAAAAATCCCTGGTTTTGGGGAAAACGTCGATACATAAAAATATGCATTGATACAACGCGGAATTTTTGGATTATTGATGATCTGTGTGTATCAGTTATTAAAAATTAAACTATATCAGTTTTAATATACTGAAAACATAAAAAACGTATCAGTAATTAATTAGTTGTTTAATTTTTTTAGGTATCAATGAAACTAACTGATAGTTTATAAATGTGTATCATGTATCAGCGAAATATGGGAATTTTAGTAATTTTTTTAAATGATAGGGACTAATATTAATTAAATTTATAAATGTCGTGTATTTGTGTAATTTTTAGTTATTTTTTTATCTTGATTTATGTGATATTGACGGATTTTTATGTATACAATTTAAAATTTTAAGTTGTTAATTATTGCGACTTATAAGACATTTTATGTTATTTTTAAATAATATATGTTACTTATTTTGTTCGATTTTATGTTGCACATATAAAAAAATAAAAATTTATATTTACTTTTTAAATATTTTAAATTGTTAATAACTAAAGTAGCTAAAGAAATGATTTATTAGGGGCAATATTGTAAAATCAACCAGTCAAGACAGGTACGTCAATCGGCTTTATTCGGTGTAATATTGTAAATTCATAGTTGAAGCAGCAGAAGAAATAATTAATAGAAACAATGTACTAAATCAAGTAGCTGAAATAAACACGTTAATCGTCAGCTGTCTTTAAGAAAAAAATAGTATTTAGGGTCAATGTCGTAAATTCATAGTTACAACAGTTGAAGAAATAATTAATAAAAATGACATAATAAAAAATCAATCAGTTGAAGCAGACACGTCAATGAATAGTTGTCTGCTTAAGCAAACAGCTGAAACATGCATGTCGATCATAACGTGCCGACTTCTTCACTCTTATTAAATGACTTCAAATTTTATAGACAACCTTCTTAGACTATCCAACAAATCTAAACAATAAAAACATCTAAATTTCTCACAAAAATCTATCTCCAAAATTCAAACAATTTCTTTTAGTGTCGGAGTCAGACTTAAATTTATGAAGATGTCAATAAAATTCAACATCTATTATATGGACATAATAAAAATAATTTAAATTTTATATATATACATATATATATATCGAAAAAATTCCTATCTGACTCCGCCCCTGACTTTTTCACCATTTAAACATTATACACACAATAACAAATCAAATTTATCAACTAAAAAAGTGGCCAAATTATTATATCATTTATTTTCTCTATAAATATCAATCCCACAAAATATAATGTGACAATATTTAAAATATCAACTTTAATATGACTTAGTCTAAAATGCCACTCTGTTTCTATATGCCTAGTGGATTGATGATTAAATTTCTAGTTGGGACAAAAATAAATGAAACCAATTTATATGAAAACTTGAAAAAGTAGGTTAAAAAATAAAAAAAATTAAAATTTTAAAAAAAAAATGTAAGGAAAAGTAGGTTTGTTTGTTTATTATCTTCTTGATGAATTCTTAAAGTTCATGTTTCTAAGAAGATTTGGGATCTTTTTGCATTATTGAAATATTTTAACTTATTTGGAATTTTTGTATATCCAATAGGATTTTGCTAAAAGACTTTTGGATATTAAAATATATTTTTTGTGTTTTAATGTATATTTTAGCTATGAAAAATGAACTTTCTAGGATGAAGTAGTTGTTGATAGTGAGGAAAAGTTACGTGAATAAGTAAACATATATTAGTTAATTAGTTAACACAATTATAGTTTGAATTAATTATGGCTCGCAACAAACATCTAATTGTAATTACAGTTTGAATTTTGTATAATTCACGCGATTTATACAAACGTTGTGTGCGATTATACAAAAGATGTGCACGAATCAAATTGTGTATACCGAAATATACAAACATTGTGAATTGTATAGCGAATTATACAGATGTTGTGCATGAATTGTATAGTGAAATATACAAACGGTATACAAAAACTATGAAATTGTATATGAATCATACAAATTTATACAAATACTGCGCAAATTATACAAACGTTGTTATAATTATAGTTACGAAATATAATTACCCAAACTACAACTATGGAGCACAATTAGGCTTTATATGATTGTCATTTATGAAATTTACTCTTAGTTCATTAGGATGCGAGGAAATCATTCATTTAATGAGGAAACCTAATAATCAATGACATGAGTTGTAATTACTACGTAGATTAACAAAACAACTATAATACCCTTAATTCAAAACAAACTGAAATCGATTATATGAATTCTCCGTGAACATATCTCAACTATAAAATGCAATTTAGGTGCCTCCAAAGATTCTAAATATTATTTTTGTGGTAAGTGATCACCAATTTTTTGAGACGAAGGTTCTCAGGAAACAACTTCTCTATCTCTAAGGTGGTGGTAAGATTTGCGTATATTTTACCCTCCCCAAACTCCACTTGCGGGATTCCACTAGGTATGTTGTTATTGGTAAGTGATCGCTAATGAAATGATTTAGTAGGGAAATTAATCAAGAAGATTAATTGATTCCTTAAGCAAGAATGACCACTTGATAAGACCCTAATTTATGGGCATTGATTAAAAATAATCATAAGTGGATTTGGACCTACAAAACACTAACTTTAATAATTAAGACAATTTGCTCTTCTTCTTTTTTTACCTTTATCTTTTAATTAATTGTTGCTTAAAGTCAAAGTTATTTAGTTAAACAGCTCCATCCTTGTTAAAGAAGTTGTATTAACTTGTCACCACTCTCACTAAAAAGTAATTAGCAATACCACTAGGCTAGTTTATATAAGTAGTGACAAATCTAAAGTCTTCTTAATTAGGGTTTTTTTAGTTTAGTGTTTGGGAGTCGAGATTGGGATTGTTCATGAAAAATCGAATCAAATCAAAGATTAAATAAAAAAACAGAAAAGATCAGAATCAATCGATTACATACATACATATTTAAAAATTAAACTTAGATCCACACAAATTTGTCTTTCCAATTATGCCACATTGAGCTTCAAAAACATGCATATAACATATAAATTTGAATTATATCTTATAAATATATGTATTATATCCTCCCATTATATTATTTGGTTCATGTTGACCAGACTCATTTTGTAAGAAAATTTTAATTAAATCTGAATTTTACTAAATTAACTTTATTAATAATACTTTTAAAGTCTAAATTTAACTATTATTATTTTGTATAGTTATTTAATATTAAGAGTAGTATAGAAAAAATTATAATAAAACCGCCTTGATTTACTAAAATAGATAAATATTATATAAAATATCTATTTTTGGACACAAAAAATGAGAAGAAAAAAAAGATGAACAATATTGGAAGCTTTGATGATAAAGGTAACTTCTTGACAATTGAGTTTTGTTTCCTTGAAGATAAGTGTTACTATCACCCCTAGTCATTTTCTTTTTGGATAATTCAATAAAAATATACTATATTCTTTTATTTTAAAACATTATATTTATTATTAGGGTTCTATATTATATTATCAACGCTTCAGATGTTCAGTTTTGCGGAGGAGTTTTTTAGTTCCATATTAGTAGACATTAAGGTCGTTGATCTCCTTATATGATCGTGAATTAGCTTTTTGGTTGAATTAAGTTTAATATTTTTTTTTTATTATCAATAATAATATAAATATTTATGATTTGTTTGTTTGCAACAAATTTTAAATGTGATGGAAAATAAATTGCAATCACAAATAAAATATGAAGAAACATAAGCATGTGAGTACAAATCTGTTACTCCCTTGATTCTTCTCTCATTAGATTTCTCCATGATTCGAGGGTCGTTCGTGGCGTATTTCTCAAACATAAGATGATTTTGATCTCTTGATAAATATTCTCACGATTTATGAGATATTTGAGATGTCTTTTCAAGGGAATATATATAATACCCTTTATATAGACATGAAATAAGATTTAGGATAGAATAAACTTCAAGAAACCCTGACTAAAATAAGACTCATTTCGTAGAGTCCTACAAAATTTTGATATGTGACTTGTTTTAAACTAAAAAGAGTTAAGAAAAGGGACATGAAGCAAGCAACTCATTGGTGGCTTGTTTTTAGCCTTTTTTCACTTTGACTATTTTACACACACTACCAAACGTTTGGTATCTAGAAAAGGGATCTAATAATTAATGAAAAAAACATTAATAGTGAAAAAGTGAAAATAATTAATAATAATAATTATTATAACAGCATGGGGACAAACATTATTATTGTAGGATGAAAATAATTTGTTTAATTTGTGTCTTGTCTTCACCATTCATGCACACTGAAAAAGAGGTGTCATTCACTCACCATCAAATCTTATTGTATCATCTTGTAGACATCAACAAATAATATTACATGGACATGTACAATTTTTCTTTATAATTGTAGCGATCGGGGCAGTTAACGTGCATCTCGATTAATTTTTGAATAATTCAACAATAGAGTACTTAGTTTTTAAGTACGGCTAGTGTCTTTTACACATATGGATGAAGTGAGGGATTCGATCATACTTTCGGTAAAGTTTGAAATACTGCGACTGATCCTGAAAGGGAATGAATAGTAAAAATAGCATGTCGTATCAACGGAAAGTTTTGAAAATATTTTATTGTTCCTAGATGGGTATAAAATCATGTTTGAATTCTTGGAACGAAACAAAATAAAATTGGGTCGAATGAATAAATGGATAGGGTTGCGACTTCAATTAAATTATAGGGAAAGAAAAAGCAACGAGCTTTTATTCTTAATTTGAATGATTGTGTGTCACATTTTATAAGTAGCAGATATCAGATAATTTTGTTCAGCAAGGCTAGTATATGCAAATGAGAAAAAATTAGTTGATGTGTTTGTCTTTGTTGAGATTTGAAGTTGAGACATCATGATTGTGGTTCTCGATACACTTCATCGATTACTGAATCATACTCTTGCATGTGAAACACAAAAAATAATTATAATTTGCTAAATAATTTTTGTCACATTGGTGTGTAATATACTATTCGATTAGCTAAATTTTTAGGAGTAGGTTTTTGTTAGAAAAAAAAGCTCATTCGTTATAAAAGTCAAATATTCAAGAGTATAATTATAAATTCATTATTTTTAACTAAAAAATAATTTAATAATATCTCATACATTTAATTTTAGTATAACAAATCAAACATTCAACAAAAAATAACTCGTATATTATTAATTTTATATCATAATTTATTATAAAGTGACAAGATAACCTAGAGGTTAAGTAGGCCTCTATAGGATTAGACTTTTTCATAGAGTAAAAAATTTTCAAATGTGAAGATTCGATATCAATGTTTTATGTTTTCTTTCAAATGTCATTTTCTTAAAAAAAAAAATCACTCCAAAAAGATTTGGTGTTTGGCTCCATTTAAGCAAAATTCATCTTGTCTTATCCACCCTCATCTTGTCGAAGTCATGATTTGAAATGTATGAGTTCGATATTCTAATTTATTTGAATTATTAAATTTTAAATTTAATAATATATATATATATAGTACAGTTTGGAAGGAGATGAGGGTTTCCCAAAAACAGTCTCTTTACTTTTGTATGAGGTAGTGGTAAGGTTTGCGTACATTTTACCCTCCCCACACCCCATTTGTGAGATTCTACTGGTATGTTGTTGTTGTGGTAGTACAGTTTGGAGGGAAATATTTCATATATGTCGAGATCCAATCTATAATATAGGATACAAAAGGCAAAATAAGTGATTTTAGCCCTTATAAATAGAAACAGATTCTTGAACCTCTTTCACGCTCATGTCACGTCGAGGTACTGCAGAAAAAAAGAAGAAGAAGCAAAATTCGATTCAATTTATCGTAATCGATTAGTTAACATGTTGGTTAACCGTATTTTGGAACACGAAAAAAGAATCATTGGATTATCAAATTATCTATGCTATGAAAAAAATTCAACAAAAGACAGAAATAATCATCCAAAGTTATATACAAATCACTATCCCCTTTTTTGTATTTCCTTAATTGAATTTCGATTGACCAGGAAAAAATTCCTTAAAAATCTCTGTCTTCTTTAAAATATCCTGAACAATTTCTATAGATTGAGCCTCTTTTTGAAGGAAATATAAAATAGTAGGAACATTTAAATAAGTTTGATTCTTTATCGAATCATAAAAAAAACCTAAAGATCTTTTCTTTTTCTTTGGGATCGAACATCGGTTGCAACGATTCAATATATATATTTCTTGAGACAGATATAAAATCTTGATCAAAGTTATTAAATTTGAGCGAATTTATAATTTGTATACCAACTATGCCCCTCCACCCCCACCCCTACCCCATCCCACACCCCATACTACTCCATCTTTCTCACATTTAGTCTCCACATGCACCTATCAATTCCAAAAATGTAACATCATGTCAATCATAGGACAAAAAATATAAAAATAATTTATCAGTTTCAATAAGAATGACACAATAAATATACAAGGTTCGATATATTTTGAGATTTGATCATTTGATAGCACTATTAATTATATGATTTCGTAAGATTAAATTTATTATATACTTAAAAAGGAGGAGCAAATTCATAACGTCAATGGTCTTGACTTGATCTTTCTTCACTTTTTAAAAATAAGGACATCGCTCGGCCAAGTAAGAAATTATATTAAGGATATTCAAGATTTAATATATATGTATGAAAAATAACTTTTGACTGATATATTTCATACGAGTTTCTATATATATAATATAATTTTTTTTTTATAAAGAGTGTCTGATTGACCACTCCGAACTATATATGACTACGCAATTGAATCATATTTACCCTAATTAAAAATTATTTTTGAATATTTAAAAAAGTAAATTACAACACTATATAAATCCAATAAAATGCACGAGTGCATGTAGAGAAAAATAATGAGAAAAAGAATAGTTAATATTGTTGTTTAGTGGTCAAATTGATTAATTAAATACAAGAGTTATATCAAAGTTTAGACTAATTAAACATACTAATCTAATTATTTTGAATTTATTATAAAATTAGTTAGATTTTTATTTTGTACTTGTAAAAGTATAGTATTAAGTAGGACAAGAAGACCATTAACGTGTGAGAGAGACAATTAGTAATTGTGGACAAGAAGAATAAATATAGCACTACTAAAAGAAATGTCACATCAAAATTTATTTAGGGCTCGATCAATCTGAATTTATAACGAAAAATTGCATATTGAGAGGTAAAGCATTTTTTTTATTGATTAGGGGTCGAATTCAAAAGTCCAAAACCTTAATTAAGGATGTATTATTCTATATTATAATTGGTGGTAAATCTGTTTAGGGCTCGATTAATCTGAATTCGTGACAAAAAATTGAATATTGAGAGGTAAGATGATTTTTATTGATTAGGGTTCGAATCCGAAAGTCCAAAACCTTAATTAAGGATGTATTACTCAATCAGAATTGGTGATAAATCTATTTAGGACTCGATTAATCTGAATTCATGAAAAAAATTGCATATTTAAAGGTAAATTTTATTTTACTGATTAGGGGTCGAATCCAAAAATTCAAAACCTTAATTAAGGATGTATCAATCTATTATAATTGGTGGTAAATTTATTTAGGACTCGATTAATCTGAATTCGTGATTTTTTTTCATATTTAAAGATAAAACAAAATATATTATGAAATACTAGTCTTTTAAACTAACACAAGTGACTAATTAATTCATGAAATATTTCAAAGAGTTTATTTGTGCAAGTGTTAATTAAACAGGTTTACGTGAATATTTGAATTGACTTATTTTTAGTAATTTTTTATTTGAAAATATTTTTTAAAATTTAAAAATGTTAGGATAAACAATTAAAATAAATAAATAATATATACATTAATAAAATTGGTATAGAAAGTACTTCTACAATTTCTTATGTTCTAGATTATTCCCATTTACTTTAAAGCTAAGAATTTTTATTTTTATTTTTTATTTTTTGAGAGTGGGTTATGGGTAAAGTTGAAGAAATTATATGATTTTACTTTTTTCGTTTTGTTTTGTTTTGTTTTGTTTTTGGGTATAATATTTGATTCTACTTCTACCATATAACTTAGGAAGCTTAAAAAATAATAATAAAAAATAAAAAATAGTATGTAAATATGATAAAAGTAATAAATATAAGACGAATAATGATAACACGGGATATAAAGATACGACTATTCTGTAACCTACTCATCGACCTATCCCTACTAGCCTATTAGCCTTCTAACCTAATATGCGATATCCACTTCTTTTTATCTAAGGTCATGTCCTCGGTGAGATGAAGTTTCGTCATATCTTGTTTAATATATCACCTCCCCTAATACTTCTTCGGTCTACTTCTACCGATAAAATTTAAATGTTATCAAAATCATTTATTAAGGACTTCAATTTTTTGTAAAGTTTAAAGACTCTAAACATCGTTTCCTCCATTCACTTTTACTTCTTCACTTTGAATTTTATATAATCCTTAAGAAATATTGATTAATATCAATTGATATATATATTTTTAAGTCTTGAAAAATAATTTAGGGAATAAATAATTAGTGTTAAGGGTAAAACAGAAAAATAATAATTTTTTATATATTAAAAATGATAAGTAAAAATAAAAATTTATTTTTTTAAATATTGAATAAATAAGAGTGATGGAGGGAATAATATTTGAATTATCATTAGGAAGTTATATATATTATTATTGCATTTAATTGGTCAAAACTGGAAAATAAAGTCTAAATTAAATGCTTTTATCCACTTTTATGTATTTGAAATTTGAAATTGACAAAAAAAAAAAACAAAAAAAACCCAGAACTGGAATGTTCCTTTAAAGCACAGTAGTTTTTGTCTCAAAAAAGTTTTATTTATTTATTTATTTTTATTTTTTTATAATAAGAACTTGGCTTTAAAGGAAAAATAAATTAGCATTTATTACATATATATAAGTAAACTATTTTTTTCATCCTTTAAATAATAAATTCTACTACTAATCAACTGTATTTTTTAAATAAATATATTTATTTAAACATCTAAACTCTTTAAACAGGATATGACACGATTTTAATTAGCTTATAAATGATGTGATCTTAGACAAAAAACTGTAGAGGACATGAATTAAAATAGGAAGTTAATAGGTAATTGCGTATGGTCTCGATTATCCTTTCATATTATTAGTCGCAGTATTACTCTTGTAGCTTCTTTGATTATTTCTATTATTATTTTTCACTTTTCGTTCTTTAATATATGTTTTTTTGGTATAGTACGTACAATGCATGATGCATTTGCATGCTAGGATTAAAGTTTACGTATACCTATTCTTCTCAAACTCTATTATATAAACAATAACAATTCAGACTTATTTTATCTCGTGGAGGTAGAGAGACTATTTTTGAAAGACTCTCGGCTCAAATGCAATAAGTCTAAATATAAAAAAATATACCAAGTCACAGAGAAACAATGCAAAGTCTACCAAAAGAGAGCAACAACTACAATAAAATAGCTCCGTAACTGAAACACAACATACTAGAATAGAATATTGAAAGCAATAGTGGTGAATATAAAAAACAAGAATTATAGCGTACAACTCGTATAATGGCAAACTCCAACCATCCTAATCAAGAGAAACACTACACAACCTACTAACTTTCTATCATAACATGTGTCGTTCACACCGTTCTGTCTAAGATTAAGTCTTCAATAATTTGAAATCAAGTCATATCCTTTCTTATCACCTTTCCTCAATACCTTTTCAGTCTATCTCTATCTGTCCTCGTATTGAATATATATATATTTTTATAAGATATTTATTTAAATATATAAACTCTTTAAATAACACGTGACACCATTTAATTTAACTTACCAAAGATATAATTTAAGATAGAAAATATTATTATTACCTAAACTCTTTATAACTTTTTAGAAGGTTCACTACATATATGGTATAAACAAAGTTTATGAAACATGTGACAAGTAATTTTCTCCAATAAATATTGCCCTTCAAGTCATGGCAATAGCGCCAATTCAAGTGACGTGGCTTTAAAACTTAGCACTTAGGTCCCACTAATTCCCAACTCGATTAATTTAAATGTGTATCACTATTATAATTTTTTTATATTCAAAACTTAAATTGTAGATCTTTAATTGGAAAAAAAATAATCTCATCCATTACATAACACTTTTTTCATTGATAAAATTATTGTCATGTAACCAGGAGATTATAGGTTCGGACCTTAGAAACAACCTGATCAAGCTCGGGTTATTGTTTACCAAAAACACAAGTCTTCGCAAAGTCGTAAGACCATGTATAGGAGCTGACACCTGCTCAATGCCAGAAGATCAAGAAAGTTGATGACCTGACCGTAACTATAACGATCCTAAGAAAGTGAAATTTTTTATCGGATAAATTTTAACCCATAAGGCGCTTCCCAAATTCTGCATATAGCGAAAACTTTGATGAATCGGGCTTACTCTAGTCTTTACTACTTCTCCTACCCACCTTTTTTGTCCTTATTTTATTTCCTTCATTCATTTCAAATCTCTCTTTTTCAATTTCAAAAATCTCTCTCTCTCCTCTCTCCTCTCTCACACAGTAGTAATAGTAGTAGTTTCTCTCTCGTTGTCGCTGTTTCTCTCTCTATACGTATATACAGTTTTTCTCTCTCTATAATGTGATCGGACTTTCTCGCTTTCTCTGTGTATGTGTCTGTGACAATGTCATTTTTCAAAAATGACGAAGCTGTGGTGAAGAAGAAGAAGAAGATTCTAGAGTGTTAGGGTTTTTTAGTTTGTTTTTTTGAGTTTTTGTGATGGAGCTGATGGTGAATTTCGAGGTGGTTTGTTGTTGCTTTTTTCCGAGATTTACGATCTATTAACCCTTTTCCCTCTCTCCTCTTTTTCAAAATCCTTTTTTTTTTTTTGCTTTTTGCTTTTTGTTGTGTTGTTGTCTCTCGAGGTGAAGTTTGAAAAAACAATGGAGAAAAGTCGTCACAGGAAATGTAGGAGTGCTTCGGGAATTATGGAAGGTAATTTTACTCAATTTTCTCTCTTTCGTTACTTCATTTTCACTGTTTGGTTATTTGATGAGATTTGTGAAGCAATGAAAGTGAATGCAGCTCTCTGAATGTCTGAGAAATGTTCATTATAGTTAGAATTACAAGTACTGGTTGATTTGATGAACTGGAATTTTTTGTGTTAGCGAAAAAGGAAATTAAATTATGATTATAATTTCAAGTGAAAAGGGATTGGGGGAATTGGATGAAATCTGGTTACATATTTGACCAAGCTAACAAAAGCGAAAAATGGAAGATCATTTCTGGAATTCATTTATTATGAACATTTTTCTGTATGTGTTTGAAATTTGAATGACAGAAATTCAAATGAATTTCTTTTTCTTTTCCTGATGATAATTTATTAGTTCAACTTTTTGCCTGAGTAAGATCTTCTTTGTCAGTTTGTCTTATACAATGCCATTTTTGAGTTTTTAATTTGACAAGCAAAACTGATTATCTGTAATTAATTGTCTCTTTCAAATTTTTTACTTTATACTTTTTTTTGTTTTCCTTTTAAAAAAATAAATCTGTTTTTCAAAGATGAAATGGTATATTTTATGGTTTTTTCTCTATTGTCTTCTTCTTCATTTTTTTTCTGGACAATTGCTTTTATTATTTCTGTATTAAAATATTTTTGGCTTCCCAAATTGCTCACTTTGGTTCTTACTTTACTTAAAGTTAAGCTGCATCCGCATGAATGATTAGGCCTTTTATGTAGTGGCAACACCATCATTTTGTTTTTGTTCCAATTTGTTTTCTTGTCATTATCATAAGCCATGGGTTTGATTCACCTAAAGGTGTTTAGTTTACCCCAATTGTACTTCACTATCTCTTCCTTGAAGTTCACTAACATAAATTCTTGAATGGTGCTGTTAATTTCCTTTTTGTCTGTTTAGTCTTTCATATCTACTGCGGTGGAGCCAAGTACGGTTGAGGGGGTTTATCTGAACACTTTTCAATGGAAAAATACATTGTTTTTACATGGTTAAAATTATCTTTTATGTATGTATAGTAGATGTTGAACCCCTATCGACTTCTTCATATATTGAACCCCCTGACTGAAAATCTTGGCCAGTTTCTGAGCATGTTAGAAATTTTACTTTACTTTTTGTTCCTCAGCTTCAATTTTAATCTGAGTTGCAGCTACTTCTTTTTAATTGATGATATGAAAAGTGAGTACTGACATTGTTAATTGATCCCATGTCCAGGAAGTAAACTAGTTCAAAAACAGATTGCTACACCAAAAGTGCCTCTCAATTCTCGTTCCTACTGTGATGGAACTACTAGGGGAGATATGGTCAGCCAACTTGTATAGATAAATCAGCATTTTGGAATATGTTATGGTTCGTCATTCATCATTAGATTATAATTTTAGCTGACATTCATTTAATATTTTTCTATATGTAGAGTATGCTTGATTTAGGGAAGAGCTCTTCCAAACGAGTCACTGGGACACCAATTAAGAAGTTGCTTGCAGAAGAAATGGCAAAAGAAGGCGAATCAAAGAGAAGGCCGCCCAGCATTGTTGCTAAATTAATGGGTCTTGAAGGGATGCCATCTCCGCAGCATATTGGTAGACAACAGAGAAGGTTTTCAGATAGCTGCCAACATAGAAATGAACAGATAGATATGAGAAGGAGGAAGCAACTATTTGATGAACAATCAAGTAAAAGAAGCTCCATGGAGCACCAAGAATTCAAGGATGTGTATGAGGATTTGGAAGCATCGCATGTTGCCAATCGTCGTCAGTCATCAAGATGGAACGAAACCGGAAGATTTGCGACTCCTGATATGGAACTTATACAGCAGAAGTTTATGGACGCAAAACGTCTTTCAACTGATGAAAGGTTACAGAACTCAAAAGAATTTGATGACACTCTTGAGGCACTTGATTCAAATAAGGAATTATTGTTAAAGTATCTTCAGGAACCAGATTCCTTGTTTGTGAAGCACTTGCAGGATCTGCAAGTTAACACTGCTAGTTCTAGGTGCAGTCACATAGCAGTTTTAAAGCCATCAAATTCTCTGAAATATGAAGGCAGTGCCAAGTCCTCTAAATCTGGTAGAGGCGGTTCATGTAAACAAGGCATCAGCTTGCCGAAAGAGCGCATTGATGGTCTCTTACTCCAGTCACAGCATCTCCATAGTGGACATAATTCCCAAAAGTCCTCCCCGATTTTTTCTGAAGGAAAGGAGGAAAACATTCTACCAACAAGAATTGTTGTTCTGAAGCCAAACCTTGGGATAACACAAAATGATATTACTTCTGTTCCATATCACCCTGATGTGAGGAAGCATGCACTATATCATCATGCTTCGCCGGGGGGAGCAGGAGCAGAGGAAGAGAAAAATCCATCCAAGAACATGGGGATCTCAAAACCCAGGTCAAATGAAGCAAGAGATATTGCAAAGGAAATTACGAGGCGTATGCGAGACACTTTTGGGCCTTTTGATGGTGGGGATGCATATTTTAGAGGTTCTGGTGTTAAAGGATATGCTGGAGATGAAAGTTCTTGTGATGTTTATGAAAGTGATTCAACCGGTGAGTCAGACATTACAACTTTGTCTTGTAGGAAGCCATCTGGTAGGGGTAATCTGAAAAAATCTTCATCCCTAGGTTCTGAATCATCAGTGGGCAGGGAGGCAAAGAAGAGGTTGTCTGAGAGGTGGAAGATGACTCAATATTATCAAGATATTGAAATGGGTGGTAAGAGTAGTACACTTGGTGAAATGCTTTCGTTACCTGATGAGGGAACGAAACATGATCATTGTGATACTATGTTGCATGTTGAAGAAGCAACTAACGAACCTGGTGGCAGGAAAGGAACTACTGAATGGGATTTCCCGTTGGGTATTAGTAGCAGGGATGGTTGGAAGGATGTATGTATTAATGATTCATCAGGATACAGATCAACTTCTCCACCTTTTTGCAGCAAAAAACATAGAACTAGATCACGGCGGGAAGTTTTTTCTAATAAGAAATTCTCAATTTCCAAAGACCCTGTAAATCAGGAACAGTCTGGAAATCATCGCAGAAGTAGGTCATTGGATGGTATGCTGAATTTAAGAGATGAATTCTTATCCAAAGACTCTAAATCCAGCAAAAAGAAACTGCATTCCTCTCGACTTGGTAGTGACTCCTCATCAAAAGGCAAGCTACGCCAGAGAATTGATATGAACCTAGAAGAGACCCTATCTGAGAAGCTGTCTTTAGCTTCTCAAGTGCCTTCTGCAGATGGCATGAGTTATACCAATGCTTCAGATGATGCTGAAACCGAGAGTATTACTCTGTCTTCAGAACATTCTGTTGAGATGCTTCAGAAGCTACCTGTTGAATGTGGCAGTGCTTCTCCTCTGAACCAAGAGGTCTCAATTCTACAGGTTTGTTTATTCTCTTGTAGATGTTTTGCTATTTGTGTAATTTCACATGTATATCCACTTAAGCTTAGTAGGCCTATCTCTTTTGTTTTTTCTCACTGTAAACCTGCCTTGTTTGTCTTGGCTTTGACATGGTAACTGATTGCTTTTGGTTTGGCGATTAGTTTGCATAGTAGTGTTTTAGAATCTTCATAGACATGTTGCAGCGATTGTTTTGTTTCCTCATTTGGCACCCATTCCTCTGACATTACTACTTCCAGAAATGGCCACATTGAATACTTGGTTAAGTAGCATGGCCAGCACTAAATGCATCTTCCCTAATCGGTAATATTCAGACAGAACACTTGTGGGTTTTGGCTGGAGAATTTTTTAAGTTTAACATTGTGAGAGGATGGTAGTTAGACGGCTTTCTTTGCATCAGCTTTCATGTGTGAAGCATTTGCGTCATTTGTACTTCTTCTAAATTGCATCTTAGCTGCCTCTTTTTCTTTGCCCATTGCATAGTACTAACTCATCAAGAAGTAACTATATATAGTCTGGTTACCATCTTGCCTATTAACTTCATGCAAAACCTTTCTGGCGTGGATCAATTTGAAAAGCTTTCTTGCTGGTATGGTTTGTAAAACGTACCAATTGCACTTGTAATAAAATGTCATACACTGCATATGTTCATTTTGTTGACTGCACATGTAATAATGTCACGCAAACACACTTTTTTTGGGGTAAAATTTGCCTACCTGTTGTGTTCTATGGAAATAGATGGATGGTTAATCCTTGGAGTAAAAGGATGTCTCTGCTTTTTGTTTCTATGGTGTTTTCAATAAGGTGCAAGGTAAGGCTGCGTACAATAGACCTTTGTGGTTGGGCCCTTCCCTAGACCCTGCGCATTGTAGGAGCTATAGTGCACGGAGTGTTTTACAATGAGATGGGCAGTTTCATAGTTGCATCGGAGAGCAGTAAGCTTGCACCAAAAGGGGTTAGCAGACTGCCGAGTTTGATAAATTAGGTCTTTAAAATGCCAAGGATTTATTAGTTTTGTATTTTTATGATATATTTCTACCTATGTTTTCAAGAGTTTCAAGTCATATTTATCTTATTGTGGAGTTTTCTGTTATGTAGGAAGCACTACCGGAACCATCACCACCATCATCTGCAGCAGCTTTCGTTGTTTTGGAGTATCCTGCACCTGAACCTGAGTCGTCAGTAAGCTCCAAGGAGGCTGATCATCCTAGTCCACTTTCTGTTCTGGAGGTTCCTTTTACAGAAGATGTGTCGTCCGGTTCAGAATGCTTTGAGAGAGTCAGTGCTGAACTTAATGGTAAGTGTGATTTCTTGACCATGTTTAGAATTATTTGCACAACATTACTTCTGATCTCATCTGCAATTGAAGTGCTTTGTGTGATGACAACTCTAGTATTTGAGCCCTTATTGACTTTCTCATCATTATTGGAGTATCATTGCATGTTGTTATTTTTAAGTTTTAGAACATTATCTTTATCGAACTATTTATTTACATCTATTCTCACCAGGGCTTCGGATGCAATTGAAGCTCCTCAAGATGGAATCAGAGGATAATGCTGATATGGTAGTAAGTGATGAGGAGGTCGAGTCCTTTGAAGACAATTGTAGTTTAAGGTCCCAAAGCTGGCAATCTTCTTACACATTGGATGTGCTAACTGAATCTGGGTTGAAGGCATCCGATCCTGATTCATTCGCAACATCTTGCCACGCTCTGGAGTGTCCTTTGAGTCCCTGGATTTTCGACAATCTTGAGAAGAAGTACACCGATGAAATAACTGGACCTAGGTATGAAAGGAGGCTACTGTTTGACCGTATAAACTTTTGTCTACTGGAGATTCTTAAGAAGTATGTTGATCCTTGCCCTTGGGTGAAGCCAATAGAGGGTATTAACTGGAAGTGGCAGACTTATGGGATGGACAACATTCTGCATCAACTGCTGAGAAGCCAAGAAGACTCTGCAAACGCGGATACACCCTCTAATGTCGTGGAAGAGATGCAATGGCTAGACGTCAAGGATGAGATGAATCTGCTGGGTAAGGACATTATGGAGTTGTTGACAGAGGACCTCATAGAAGAAGCTGTAACTATGTAGGTGCAACCTAGGAAGTTAGTTTCATACTCGATAATGAAAGATGGAAAGCTTTAGGAGATATAACTAATAAAATTCAAATGTTGCATCAACTTAGTATTAACTATAGTATAGCTTGATGACATTAAAATGCTACTGGGCACTAGCGTTTACATGAAATATAAGAATTCTGAAGTTGATCTCTGCAGGTACAGCAAAATGCATAAGCTTGTTGATACGTTCAATTTGAATCTGTGTTTTGCTTTTATAATTCTCTGTCTCAAGAGTTAAAATGACATTAAAATGCATAAGCTTTTATAAAGCTTCCGCTATGCACAGGGGCCGGGGAAGGGCCTAATCGCAAGGGTCTATTATACGCAGCCCATGACAATAATTTTATCAGTTACTACAAGGCTCCTCTTCAACTCTATGCGATGTGAATTCAGAATAATAGTTGGGATTTAATTTGAATCTCGAATTCAAACTCTGGGTATGAAAAACTCAGGTTGACTAGAGTTTGATGTGTTTATAGGTAGATTCCAAGTCAAAGTTATCATTTTTGAGAAAGAAAAGGGCTTCAAGTCTAGAAGAAGATTTGTATCGACTATAGAATGCTTATGTAATTTATCCTAAATGATCAATAGTCCAAATAGATTCTTCATGATGCCTAATCTTGACTACGGAAATGCTTAATTTTAGCTTCTAAGCTTCAACTCTAGAATATTTTTACATATTTTTTTCATACGGTAAATCTCCGCTCCGATATAATAATTAACTATCGACACAATCACACCAAATTAATTATTATACAAAATAGAGTAAGACTTTTTATGTTAGCTATACGATAACAATTAAAATAAATATTATATTGAATTTTTTTATTAAAATACAAAAACAAACAATAATCCAAAATTAATTTTGTTATAAAATATTAAAAGAAAAAAAAAACTGTTTGGGCCTCAAAAAGAAAATTACACTAAACCCTTCGTCTCTTCCCTTTCCTTCTGCCGCTCTGCTGCAAAACTTCTGCCCTTCAAAGCTTCTCTACAGGCGGCGGGTCAATTTTTTCCCGGTAAATTGGTCGGCGGTGATGGCGGGGACGAAGAGAAAAACCAGAGAAAATAAGGGAAGAGATTTCAAGAAGAAAAATCAACGTTTAAGTAGAGGAGGTAGTGAAGGAAAAGATGGTAGAAGAAAGAGAGTCGGTCCTCGTTTGCCTAATGCTATGTTAAAAGAGCTTCAATTACCGAAAAGGTACGCAGATTCCGACGACGAAGATATTGGTTCTGATGGTGCTGCTGTGAATGATTTGTATGAGTATGAAGAAGAAATCGCTGAAGAGGAGTCCAGGAAGAATCGAAGGTTTGACACCGTTGAAAATTATCAATATGAGCTTCCTGACGAATATGAGGTACTGACTATTTTTTTTGTTTGCTAATTTGAGTGTCAATTTTTGCTCTGCTGAACTCATTCCATTGTTATAGAGATTTGCTGAATATGCCTTATTAGAAATGTCGGTATTAGTTATGTTGATAGTTGTGATAGCTATTTTTTGCCTTATTGGGAGCTGATAATCTCTGTAATGATGGTTGCATCTTGTAACAATCCAAATTTCTCAATACAATACTGATGTATATCATACTCATTCAATCCAAATTACAACTGAGAATCGGAGCAACGAAGTAATAGTGAATAATACCCATGCGGAAATCTTAGAATAACAGAGGAAGAAGCCAACTAGAAGGAGATGAGATACTAGGCCATAGGAGACGAGAGAATAACAGACAGAGTGAAAGCTACTCATAATACACATAGAGCTCCTCTTTCTAACACACAATCCTTTTAAACAATTGTTAATCGAGCCTGGATCCAAATAAAACTCTCCAACATTTTACTCTGCCCAATAATCCCAACTAAATTAGTCTCCTTTACCAATTCTAGCCCATTGGCCCTTACAGATCCAACTCGGTTCGCGGCACATCTTCCTTGTTAATTATAATTCTACTGCAGATAAAGAACAAGTCTTACCAATTTGACTGATAGAAGCAGGTAACTTATGTTTATTTTCTTGTTGGTTTAGAGCTTTTTGTCTTTTGGTTTGGTACTATAGTAAACTAAATGGAGATGATCACATCTGATTGTATTACTCTAGTAGCACAAAGAGGATGAAAAAAAAGAAGGTTGCATGAGGATGGTTTGTTCATCTACTATGTAGACCTCTATTACTAGTTGCACAAAGAGGATGAAATAAAAGAAGGCTGCATGAGGATAGTTTGGTCATGTACACATATGACTCCAAGCCCCTTTGGTTTGTAATTGTGACACTATAATGATTGGAAGTGTTCAAAGTGGACGAGGTAAACCTAAAGTAACATTGGGAATGTTATCTAAAAAATACAATCTCATGAAATCTGTAGCAAAAGAACATCATGCAACTAAAAGTGAAAGATACTTAAGTGAAATTAACTAATTAAGCCTAAGATTTCGTCGTGTTGCCACACTTATAGGTCTATGTTTGGGAGGAGACTTTTTAGTTTGTTTAAATGATTTGTTGGTAAGTAGAATATGGATATGACTTCTAGTGTTTGGGAGCCCTTAATTTTGTCTTAAAAGACAATTTTTTGAGATTGGAGCGACATGAGTGCGGTGAAAATCTTGGAGGGTTCAAATTCCAAGATAGAGAAAATGTAGAGGATGCATATCAATCTCCCTAAGCCCTAGTGGGCATAGTTATCCTCATACCTGCATTGGTGGGAGGGAGGTGGTGCCCAGTGAAATAGTGAAGATCCATCTAGCTTGCCCTGCCACCATCCCAATAATACAAGCAAGAGAAAAAGAAAATAGAACGGTATTTATATGAAGGTTCGTGTAGCTCTTCGCCTCTTCCTACTAGTTTGGGATTCAGATGTGTTCATATGATTTCGTAACATGGTGTGACCTTATATCCTTTGTATTATAGCTCTTGTATATTTTGTTTGGTTGAGTCACTTATGTTACTTATTTAGAACTTTGTTCCAATATCTGAAACAATGTTTGCCTGATGAAACAAATGCATTGTAATTTTACTCCTTTCTTTTGGGATGTGTAGATCCAATAGTCTTTAGTTAATGCATGTCAAACTAACTTGATTCGTAGTCCTTGCTTATGGATGGGATATCGTTATTTATTTCTGTCTAAAAACTGAAATGCTTCTGCATAAGAATTTATATTATGATTACCTAGGCTCGCCTCCTGCACCTTCACCAAGCCATGTTCTTATTTGCATTTGTTAATGCTCTATTGCTAGGAATTCTGGGGACACTAGGTTTTCTTTTTTACCCCTTTCCCCCGGATTAAATGAACTTTCTTGGTTGTAGAGATTGACTACTTGTACATAAGTGTGGAGGTATGTGAAACTGTACTGTGAGTTACCAAAGGCAAGAACATTTTCTTGATGCTTTGTAGTACTTGTTTTTCCCTTTCAATTTTTGATTTGCATTAGCTGTCGAAGATGGAAATAGAGAATTCTCAATCTTTTTGTGTTTGGTTATGGTAGATTTATAGGCATTATATTTTTCTTATGTAGGATGAAAATGTACCTTCGGATGAAGAAGATGGTGAGGGTGGTCAGAGAGGAGATGATGAGGAAGAGGATGATGGAAGGCATTCACGATTGTTGCAAGAAATTACTGGACTTCCAACTGATGCTTTTGATGGTTAACTTCCCACCCACATTTCTTAAGTTTCATGCTTGCAATTACTAGTAGAATATGATGTGTTTTGTCAAAGTCAATCTGTTTATATTTTTTTAACCATGATTTGTATGCGCTACTTGTACATATGTGATGCGGAAATCAACTAAATTTTACTATTTTTTTTCTGTTTTTGTGCAATTCCATGTTTCTTTCCCTTAATTTTTTGGGAGAAATATGCTTATTAAGTGTGTTGCTTTCCACGAAACCATGCATTCTCCTCAATGTTGGGACAAAAGAGGATTTTTTGTCATTACATGTGATTTATTTAAATGTATTGTAATCCACGATGAGGAGGACTGATCACAAGATCTGTATGATAGGCAAGAAGAAGAAAAATGATATCATATCTGAGGCATATTCAGAGTCCGAATATAATCCCAGTCGTGATATTTTGGATGGGGATGGACGGATTAGCATCCAGGATCTTCTGGACCCCCTCCATGGGAAGTCTGACCATAGCAAACTTAGAAAGAGCATGAGTCGGATGGAGAAGAAGTCCATACCTATTCATGCACCTCTTCCGAAACCAGATCAAGAGAGATTAGAAAGACATGCTGCTTATGGTTTTATCCAGAAGGATGTTACGAAATGGGAACCTCATGTCAAGAGAAACAGAGAGGCACCGACTATATATTTTGGCAAAGATAAGGATGTGGGATTTTCTACTGTCGGAGCAATCGCTGCTGAATTCGAACCAAGAAGTGATTTTGAGAAAAAAATTTCTTCTCTTTTCAATGACCACGAGATCGTAGAAGCTCATAGAAAAGATGGTGCGAGACTTCTTGAACTTAATAAGGTATGGAGGTCATAAACTTTTACACACTTGTTATTTCATACAGATGGTTATTCATTCAGTGTTTTTAGAGGAAAATGGTCCCTGTAAATTTTTGTATTATATTTAATGTTTACCTCTTTGGCAGATATCTGTAGATGATGTGAGGGAGCGCCAAGACCAGCTTGCTAAGATGCGTAGTCTTCTTTTCCGTCATGAAATGAAGGCAAAACGAGTCAAGAAGATAAAATCAAAAGTATATCATCGTTTGCTAAAAAAAGATAGATTGAAACAAGCAGGTACTTCTATTGAAACAGATCCAGATGCAGCCAAAGAGCAGGCCATGAAACAAGAATTCAAAAGGGCAGAGGTAATTTCATTCATTACTTGTGTGAACTTGCGTAGGAGTTTTTTGTGCTTTTCTGGTTATTTCCTGATCGAGTTTGTCTCTTGTGCGACCAAATTTTATGTAGGAACGGTTGACCCTGAAGCACAAGAACAGCTCCAAGTGGGCAAAGCGTATCTTAAAACGTGGATTGGATGTGCAAGACGACGGAACACGAGCTGCTATTGCTGAACAGCTGAATCAACATGCCCTTTTGTCCAGAAAAGCAAATAACATGAATGAGAGTAGTAGTAGTGAAGAAAGCAGTGATGAGGATGACCTTGAAGAGATGTCTGATGGATCAGATCAGGATGCTGCAGTAAGACTGTTGAAGAAAGCAAAGGACAAGACCACTAAAGTCTTAGAAGGGGACGAAGAATTGCCAGCATCAGGAGTGCTTTCCTTACCTTTCATGGTAATTTTATCTATCTTTCCTTTGCACCATTGCTTGCTCCAAATTTTTTTGAGGTTTGGAAGTTCATCTATTGTACTGCCATTTCACAGGTCCGTGGATTGAAGAAAAGGAAAGAGGCGGCCGATGAGGAATTAAAGCTTGCTCTAGAAGAGTATGAGTCATCATTGAAGAAATTAGAAGACAAGAACGAGCCAAACACTCAAGGAACAAATATTTCAACTGGTAGGAGTGTTTTTGGTGCTCAAAAAAAGAAGGCACCTGAACCGAAAAAGAAAGTGACATCAGACAATTACTATGGTGACAGTGATAGTGAAGGTGAGACAGATGCCAGAGAAGCTGGCATCACTCGTGAAGAAAATAATTTTTCTGAGAGGGAAGTTCATTTTGATCTCAATTCATTACGTGAAGAATCTGAGATTGCTCATGATTCTCTGTTTAAGGTAATTGCGTTGTGAACTTCATCAAATCCTGCAGTACCATTTCATATTGCCCTCTTTTCTGCATTGTTTGTGGTGATTATATTTTACTTTGTCCTGTGTTTCAGAGTTTTGACGACATTGCGAGAGCCCCAGGCTCAAAGACATCGTTTGAAGTTTCCATATTTGCAGCCGACTCGCAGAAAAAGGTTCAGCTTTTGTTGTCTCAAAATTTGTCTTACTCCTTTCGGCAAAGTTAGTCTTATTGATATATTTGGTGAACAGATGACTGATTCATCAGCTAAAGGGAAGCAGACAAAATCTGCAAATACAAAGAGTGCAAACTCTTTACAGATCACAGAGCCTGTTGAGAGTAAACCTGATGGCGAGGTAATCTCTCTATATGCTGAATCCACAATGCAAACTTTTTCTTACCTGTTTATTAATATTGTTTCTTAATTCTGCTTGCAGGAAATTGAGGAGGATAGCGATACAGATAGTGGAGGAGAAATGGTCGATGGGATTTTAACATCTGGGACTAAGTCCACTTATGAAATCCCATCTCAAGAAGAACTTATTCGACGTGCTTTTGCTAGTGATGATGTTGAAGACGACTTTGAAAGAGAAAAACAAGATGCCTTGAATGAGGAAGTTCCACAGCCTGAGAAGCCTGTTTTACTGCCTGGTTGGGGCCAATGGACCAATATACAAAAGAAGAGAGGTCCGCCTTCTTGGATGCTTGAAGAACATGAAAATGCCAAAAAGAAAAGGGAAGAAGCTCTCAAGAAGCGAAAAGATGCAAATCTGAATCATGTTATCATCTCCGAAAAGAGGGATAAGAAGGTTGGTCATTGACAAATTTTACCCTTTACCTGATTTAAGAACCAACATTCTCACGGTTTATGCCTATTTAGATTTTGGATGTTGAGGCTAAACTTAAGCTTTGCTGATAGTGATTGCAGATTTATGTGCTTGCATGATTATACTTTATTTTATTTGCCTATTCCCTTGGCTTTAAATTAGTGAAATTAAAATCATCTTTCTGCAATCAAGGAGAAGAGTAATTGCTAATCAAAGTAAGTAAATAAACAAAAGACCAGATGAAATGCATAAAGCAGTAGAGGAAGGGTTCAACTTCATCATCATTCATTTTACAGGAAACGCTACTCTTTAACTGTATGTAGATTTGGTAATGGTCATGTGTCTATGCTGGAGATGTTAAGACACTCGGTGAAACATACAGTTACATTATTTTCATTATTTATCCACACGACAAATTGTTCTTCAGGTGGTCTCCTAACCTGTCCAACAGATGCTTCTCTGTACAGAAGGCTGTCTTCAGTGTTGCTTATCTTTACTTGAAGTGTATGACTGTTACCACGATTTTGCTCAATTTCTATTTTCCCATGCAGGCTGAAAAATTATACACGCCAACATTACCTTATCCCTTTACTTCCCAAGAACTTTTTGAGGGGAGCATTCGGATGCCTATTGGACCTGAATTTAACCCTGGAATAGCAGTTCCAGCTCTTATTCGCCCAGAGGTCTGCGCTGAAGCATACTATCTAATTTTAGTTTTCTCTATCTGTCTATATTATTGTTTCCTGAATTATACAATCCTGTATCCTGTATTGCTTGCTTATGTTATAATTCTTAACAGGTGGTAAAGAAGAGCGGTACTATCATAAAGCCAATCAAATTCAAGGAGGTAAATCCCCACGAAAGAGCACAGGACCAAAAACGCGGTGGTGCGCAGAAAAAGAATGGTGGTAAAAGTAAGAGTAAAGCCTCAAAATAGAAGACACTGTAGATGAGAAGCTAACAGATTCACAAAGTTTTGACATTCTCACGAAGAAATCTTTATGGCAATTCTGCAGTTTCGAGTTCCCTTGATTGATAAATTACCACTCGGGATCTCTCTTGCCGTGTTCTTGCTTCGTCCCTCTAGTCGTAGTTGCAGTTTTATACAACAAAGCCTCGCGATTCATGAAAATGTGAGGCTTTACTCTCCACAGATGCAGCAAAAAGAGTTTCTTTTTGGGTTGTAATGTTATTCTATAGCAGATGGTTATATAGTTGTTGTGAGTGTACTATGTGAGAAGTAGCTTATTCTGGGATTTGAAAGTATTTTAAGTGTATAATCTGTTCAAGTGAAGCAGAGGGGATGCAAAAGTTTTGTTTCATTTGTTTATGGTAGAACATATTCAATCGTACGGGTGACACTTGGACAGGTTGGGTTAAATTTGAGCAGGTTATAATGGGTTAAGACTCGATCTAACTTAACCCAAATTTACTTGGGTCAAAATTGGTTGAGTAATGGTTTATAGAGCAGGTCAAGACCTAGTTCGATCCAATTGTTACTAATTTTACTTATTTTATTTGTTCTTTTTCAATATTTTAGTACTTAATTAATTATAGTTTTCTTTATTATGGTTATATAGAACATATCAAATTAAAAAAAAGTGTTTTAAAAATATTTTAATAAGATCTCTCTCGAGTTAATTTGGATTGCATATCAATCCAATTTTAAGTGGGTTGAGCTAATAAATGGATGGGTTATTAACCTGTTCAAATTTCAACGGATTGGGTTTAATTTTGTCACCCGCTCAATTTTAAGTGGGTTGGATTTGATTCTAACATTTGAAAAACTAACTAAACTGATTAATTTATCTTTTAGAGAAAAATCGAACCATAAACATCCCTAAATACCGTGAAAGTAATAGCCTTTTGCTCTTTATTTATATATAAAAAAATGAATTTCTTTTTTCCAAAACAAAACAAGAGAAATATATACGTTTTTTTAGGGGAATTACATATATATACAAAAAAGTAAAAAGTTTTTTAAAAAAGTAGTCCATATTTTATTTACATAGTTCCAAATCAGCGAAATTATACATGACTATATAATATAGTTATAAAAAGTATACACTGCTATACAATGTATATTATTCATACATGAGTTATACACTAAATATACATTATGATACACAAATATACACTGACTATACAACGTGGGCTGAATGCCCAAAATTGTAACAAATAGCCAAAGGTCAGTTAGATGACTACTTTTCGTAATTAAAAAAAAGCTATTTTTTGTGAAAATAATTTTTCTCAGTGGTTTGTGGGTGTAATTATCCCTTTTTTATATATATATATTTTTGGCGAGAGGAGGTGTTTGTGTCCTCGTATTATAATTTCGATATAACTTATTGATCCATCAAATAATCCCTAAATGTCTTAAAGGAACATTCAAACTTTACCAGACATATAATATGGATCGACGATAGTAAACCGCAAAAAAAGAGAAAAATCACAAGGGGTAAAACATTAAAAAAAAAGCATAGGTCAAGGATGTAAAATGCAATTTTCATAAGATTTGTACACTATTAATCAAGCACTAACCATATGAAATTACATTTATACTTAATGCCATTTTGGTCCCTTAACTTTCCCTTTAATCCATCATTATACATATAATTCCATCCGCGGACCGCTGACATCATCATCGTCCACCCTCGTAGGTGGTGGTGCATTAGGTGGCAACGAGGCGGGAATCGCGGGTGGCGGTGGAGGTAGAGGTGGTGGACACAACATTGAAACAGGACCTCCAGGACTTGTTTTACAAGATGGAGCAGATGGAGGTAAAGGGACATACTTAGGTAACATGTGACCAAAATTAGTTGCATGACTTGAAGAATAATAAAGAGTTATTAAAAAGAAAAAAAGAAGAAATTTATTATGTTTGTTCATCATATTATTAGAGAAAAAAATTATTGGTTTTTTAATATAAAAAAAATTGTGTTAGGAGGTATGTTATTTATATAGTTAAAGAAAGTGTGTGAACATTATTTATTGACCTCCTTTTTAGTAGGAAGATATAGAATAATACTATTTTTGACTTTGATTTCTTGGTCAAAAGGACTAGGAAGTTGGGGAGTTAATTTATGATTTTGAAAAAAAGTGAAGTAAATGTAGTGATTTAACAGTTGAGGGTGGACTCGTCAATATGGGCTAGACCTGTCTGGTTTAATCAGTGATTTAATAAAGTTGGACTAAAATTTTTGGAGTTAATTTTAAAAGGGAATTTTATGTATATATATAAAAAAGTAAAAAGTTTAAAAAAAAATAGTTCATGTTTTGTTTACATAAAAAATAGTTCCAAATCAGTAAAATTATACATGACTATATGATATAGTTATAGAAAGTATACACTGCTATACAATGTATATTATTTATACATGAGATATACATTAAATATACATTATGATATATTGACTATACAATGAGGGTTGAATGCCCAAAATTGTAACTAATAGCCAAAGATCAATCAAATGACTACTTTTCATAATTAAAAAAAAGTGAGTTATTTTTTGTGTAAATAATTTTTCTTACTGGCTTGTGGGTGTAATTATCTCTTTAAAAAATTGACTTTTTAGCTAGGCGTGAATAAGTTTGCTGATTTGTAGGACTTTTGCAATGTGGATTGGACCTACCCGTGATCCGAATTAAAAAATAAAATAGAAAATTAACAATAATAAAAGTCCAAACTCAAAGTTCATTTAAAAATTTTAAATATTGAAATTTAGATACAAATTATATTTTTATAACATGTAATAATAACACTAATACCATGTAATATTGTCTTGTTGCTATTTGTTTTAATAAGTTTAAATTATAATGCAATTTAAAAGCTTATAAAAAAAAATACTTTTAAAAAATGTGGGCTTTGATGAGTTGAGCTAGTTGTTTTTAATTCTACATTAAAAAAAAAAGGTCAACCCAACCTAACCCGTCAAACTCCAAAACCTATATGAGTTAGCCTGGAGGGGTGGATTAGCCCGTATTGACAGCTCTAATTGAGTGATTAAAGGATAAAAACAAAATAATCTCAAATTTGTGACAAATTTGATTTAATGATCGTTCTTCATCAATTATAAAAATATTTTTATGACGATTTTTTATTCAAAAACGACGTTTTAGAATTGAAAGAATAAAATATTATATTTTTTTATTCTTTTAGCTCCTTGAGATATGACGTTGTTACACTTTTTAATAATTAATTTCTATAATATTTCTATTCCCTTTGTCAAATAACTAATTCATTTAATCTTTATTAGTATTTTGTTGACCATAGTAAACTAAGTCATCACTATTGGCATATACCCTTTAGTATCGGGACAAGAGGTAGTTATTCATATGATAAGCATCACTTGGCTTCATTTTCATTTCGAAAATCGTGAGTTCAAATCATCAAAAGAGCAAAAGAATCGAAAGATTTATCTTGACACTTATTATGTTTATTAAAAAAATATGCATATAATAAGTGGAGAAAGCATAATTAACTAAACACGAATAATAAATTTGTAATTTAACTATGAATTTATTTCATTTCAATAATTTTAAATCAGTAAATAACATGAGATTTTCACTTTCAATAGTATGATGCATCTATCTAGATGCACATACAATAATGCAACACTTAATTACTTCACTATAATATAATATTTTAATCGACGTTCAATCGCCTATAGTGCATTAGGGAGCAGTAGGTTGTGAGAAGGGGCACGATGGAGGCGTGCCGGGACTTGACCTACAAGATGGACCAGATGGAGGTACTGGTACATTTTTTGGTAACATGTGATCAAAAACATCCTTAAATTTTTCAATCTCAATCTGGGACTTCAGATTCGATAGCTTGCGATGATGAGTAGTTGCATGACTTGAAGAATAGCAAAGAGTTATCAAAAATAAAAGAAGAAAGCTTTTAGAAAGACTAGTTTGTTTGTTCATCATATCATAAGAGTAATATTTTCAAGATTAAAATGTTATGAGCTATGTTGTTTATATAGATTAAAAAAAAGTGTGTACCATTATTGAAAAATCTTTTTTTTTTCTAATAAGATATATGTGTTAGTAAATATTATTCTTATTTAGACTCCAAGATAAAGATAAGGATGAAAATAAAATAAAATAAATAAATTTGACTTGATGGTTGTTTTAAAATAAAATAAATATAAGGATATGAATTGACCCCTTATTCATGGGAAGATTCACAAAATTGATGGTAAGCTTATTTTAAGAAAATTAATTCCTTATAAAAAAAATTTTGTTAAAAATTTTATAATTGGTGGCCTAATGCAACTTTGATAATTTTTATTTTTTTATAATTAGTTCCTTTATAATATTTCTTTTTTCTTTTGACTAATTCATGTAGTCTTTGTTGTGATTTTATTAATCTTTATTTTGAAAATTTTTCCTAGGATGATAGTCATTTAATTAAGTGATTCAAATTTTGTGAAGATTTCAATATGAATATTCAACACTGAATTTTAAAATAAATCTTGCTTATTAAAGCAACAATCATATGACATTTTGTGTTTACAAGATCATTCCACTAATCAGCTATTTATAATTCTAATTTAGGACATTTACACAATCGTATAAGGAAAAATTAATCCTTATGTCATTATTAGATTACTTATTATAATTTTTGTAGGTAGTTGTAAGGTATTACCAATATTGTCAATTTTTTTGGAACAATTACCCACCTACATATTTATGAAAGATTTTCTATATTTAAGGAGTTAGTTATTTATGAATTTTTTTTATTTATTTATGGTGTCTAAGTTTTTAGCTTTTAAATCTATTTTTGTTTTAAATTAATTTTTACTATTTATTATAGAACAATTACCTAAGAATCCTATTAGGACTT
>JBCEWC010003481.1:0-30155 GCA_038996855.1 Solanum aculeatissimum
TATGATGGCTTGATCGAGGACTTTCGGGTTCTCCTTCGCCATGTCACATCTAGGCCCCCTATTCGGGTCGTGACATTAGGCATCTCAAAGGAGTGTCCTAGGTACCCATATGAGTTAGGGAGCTCATTGGGTGACACATGGCTCGGAAGCCAATATTGGGCATCCCAACATGATGAGATGTTTTTTATTTGGAACGGTAGGCCCTCTAGGGTAACCCTTTGATGGTAAAGACCTTTTAACTGAATAGGCAATCGAGGGACTCACTCAAGGACCTTGTAAGCTAACTTATGAGCTTGGCAAAGGTTCAACCCAACGAGTAAAGGTCTGTTAGCCTAGAGGTGTAGTCGTGGGGCGACACTGCACTGTGGACTTGTATGCATGATATGTGGGCTATGTTGGGCTGTGCCCTAAGACAAATGAAGGTACGGTAAAGGTGACACATATGACTAAGGCCAAGGATTGAACGTTGCCCTACTCAGGTGACGCGAAGGCCAAGTGTGGATGTACAAGGCGACTATCAATGCATAAAAATCATCATATTTTCTAAAAAATATACATAACCTTGATTTAGAATAAGTACTTTATTTAATGTGTGAAAATCATGAATCTCAATATCAAATAATGCATGGGAAAAATCATGATCATTAACTCAACTAGGGTTCATGGAAAAGTAGTTACGAATAATAATTTCAACAAAAAAATAATAATAACTTCGATACATAATTATATTGAACTCAATAGAAGAAGAATTGACTCAATTGGAATTTGAAAACTAGATTTTTACGCAATTCAATATTCATTATAAATAAAAATTTAGACGTGGGGCGCGTGTATGAACTCAATCCCTCGCTATGATAGACTTACATACCTGAGAGATTTAGATTTTTGAAGAACACACAGGATTCTCTTGAAACTCTAGCGTTTCTCCTCTTGGAACCTTGTTCAAAGTTTAGGAATATGTTTTGAGTGTAAATAGGTTGAATGGTGATGTTTAGGAACTTAAATAGATGTAAACCATCATATTTAGACTTTGAAGAGGTGGGAAAAGACCAAAATAACCCTTTTAAAAATATTTCCCAAATCACCTACGGGTCAATCTACGCTCGGTAGAAGCTTCTACGGTCCGTAGGAACCCATTCATAAATATTTGGGCAAGTTTTGGGATCTCAGGATTCATTCTACGATCCCAAACTAAGACCCATAAACGTATCTACGACCCGTAGTTTGACACTCATCATCTCTCCTGTGTTTTTCTGATATGATACTTATCATCTCAAGATGGATTGCTACATACTCCCCCTCTATGGACTCAACATCCTCGCTAAGGTTTGCCCCATCGTATGGTATTCACCTAGACTTAGCACTAAGGTTTGCCCTACCTCATCGAGATTCACCTAAACTCAGCTGAACTCTAACCTACATTGACAAGGGTAACACAAGAATGGCTCTAATACCATCTATAACGACCCAACCCACTAGTGATATTGTCGTCTTTAGGCCTATGCCCTCACGGCTATAAAATATGTCACTAGTAGGTAAGGTTTATTTACTTATATACCCAACATCACTCCTGTGTTTTGCCAATATGGGACTTCTCATCTCAAGATGAGTTGTTACATGTCGTTAGTACATGAAATGTATGGTATATAATATGGTTGAGTAGAATAAAACTCAAAGGAAAACTTAATGAAAAGAACAAAGAACAACTCAACTCAATATGATATGCAAGTTTTTAAAAGAAAATAATATAAAACAAAACTTTTCAAATCAACTCAATCCAATATAATTTCGTTAAATTAAATTAAATTAAATTTTCATCATTTGGGAGTTTCGTTAACTTACAACCATCACCATATGAGTGAGTGATGATATAACGCTTTGCACTTTAGTTGCTGATACCATCCAATACCTTGCTAGAGTAAGGAATAATTCATCTCATTGGATCTACAAATTAAGTCCTCTTCGGGGACAAGAGAGGCTAGTGTGACAACCCGACCACTTGATCATTAAAAAGAGAGAAGAATCTAGAGTCATGGAGAAAAAACTAGAGTCTTGGAGAGATTTTTGGAGGACTCTAGAACATTGTGGATAGCACTTAAAGCTCATTAGAAGGCTCTAGAATAATATAGATGAATCTTGAGAAGACTTGGAAAAATTTAGAACCATGTAGCCAAGTCTTGGAGGGTCTTAGAATCCTCTAGATATGTAGATAGTTCTAGAAGTAGGGACCAAATTGTAAATATAGGACTTAGAAAGTAAATATTATTTGTACTTTAGCCCCTAGGGAGTAGTATAAATAGAGGGGTCATTCATTTGTAGAAACCATCTAGAAATCCAGAAATTATAAGAATTCTTCCAAGTGTAATACAAGTCTTCTTTCAAAATATCTCATTGTCCTCTCATATCTAGTGTTCCTTTAGCGATCAAGAGTAAGAGGCTTACATGTATTTGCAAGATCATGAAAGAATCATGAGAAAATTGGCAAGCATCACACAAGAGTCTTAGCGAGAGTTCTAAGTTCGTGACAACATGGTATCAGAGCAGGTTTGTATTAAGGGAAACATAGCAAGTGAAGGAGACTTTGACACCATCAACACCACCAATGTTAAGATGGATGTTAGCAAGAAGTCATGCAAGGGAAAGAAAAACTATAAGAAGAATGAGTTGTTGATCGAACCTATACCAAGCAATGTCATAGCATACCACTCACTCTCGACCACTAAAGTGAACGACGATGAATATGGCGAGGATCCCGTGAACGTCACGCCCAGCGTAGAGTGGATTACAAGAGTGGATGTTTCCAGGAAAGCGGTGGAGATCCTTGGCAAACGCTTGAACCAGTTCAATGGAAAATTCAATATCTTAGAGAAGTTCACCCTTGATGAAAGTGACAACATCCGAAAAGAATTGATGGGTGTAAGGCTGCAAAAGTTGAGATAAAAAAAGCCATTATTTCCTTGGAGTGTTGACTCATGGATGCGCTCAGCAGGATAGAGACAAGAGTAAAGGACTTGAGGAAGGTGTAGAAGAAGGGAGATATGTTGCGCCGGTTGGAGAAAAGGAGGCCAGGATCGAGGCTCCCAAGCCACCTGGGTTCAAAGGCGTTCATGATGCACAAGAAGTGGAAAACTTTATATGGCACTTGGAGAACCAATTCAAGTGAAACAAGGTGAGGAGCGATGAGACCAAGATAAACACAATCATATTGTATCTGACAGAGATGGCCATGCTATGGTGGAAAGAAAGAAGTCAGAGATTAAGAAGGGGCTATACACCATCAACACATAGGAATAATTAAGGAACGAGTTCAAGAAGGCCTTCTTCCCAAACAACGTCATCTATGAGGTAAAATGCAAGTTTAGGGAGCTGAAATGAAAGGGTATCATAAGGGCCTACATGAAGGAGTTCACTACCCTCACCCTCCAGATTCCCAACCTCATAGATGAGCATGTGATGTTCCACTTCATAGACGGCCTACAGAATTAGGCTAGGATGGAGTTGGAGCACCAACAAGTTAGGACCATTGACGAGGCCATCACCCAAGTAGAGGCTTTGATGGACTTTCAACAAGGCTGGTATGATAGCAACGAGGAATAGGAGTCGAGAGGTAGTCATGACCAAGGTGGGGAGATGGTGGCAAAAGAAGAAGATGACAGCCACAACCCAAGCATTATGATACCTATAGGCTTGATAACAGGAAGGTCGGTTGCCAAAGCAGCGGAGAGGGCAAGGCAAAACCCGAGAAATAGTTTAATTGTTATATATGCAGAGGGTCGCATAGCTACAAGAAGTTCCCCGAACTAAAGAGACTTGGTGCCTACTAGGAATAGAAGGAACAGAAGGCGTAGGAATAGGATCCCAAACTAAGAGAAGGATGGGCACAACACGGGTAGGCATGATTGGGCTATTCAGAGCCATCACGCAGTAGCCAAAGAAGCGAAAAATGTATAGTGCATAGTACGTGGACATCATAATCAATGGGCGACCCGTTCATGCCATGGTCGATACAGGCGCAAAGACTAACATTGTAACTAAGTCTGCGACAACGAAGTTAGGGATAAAGTATAATCCATGTAATGTGAAATGTAGAACAGTCAATGCGCTAACGATTCCTGTGTGTGGGGTTGCTTAGATAGTCGACATAGTATTTGAAAAGTGGCATAGTAAGACTAACTTTCATGTCGCACAGATAGATCTCTTTGACATCATTCTTGGATAGGAATTTTTCTAGAAGTGCCATGCAGTGATCGACCCCTACCTCCAATAACTTGTGGTCATGGAGCAAGGAGGTTCCTGCTTGGTGCCCGTAGTCAAGATGACTAAGTCAGAAAGATAAGCTCAACTGCAGGTCTTGCGGCTTGTGGAGGGGTTCTTGGATGAAAATCCATTGTCATGTTTTATGCTCACTAAGAGGAAAAATTGTCGGAAGAGGAGTCATCGAAGGAAGCCAAGCGGAAACAAGGGTAGCCAACTGCAGCAATGCTCCTCGGGTTCTGAAAGAGGCGAACTCCAGAGAAGACCACAGAGGGACGACATGGAGACTTGCGACAGTCCAAAGGTAGAGACTAAGAGTTCTAATAGCAGCAAGACGTCGAGTTCATCGCAACATCATGTAGGGGAGAGTGTGATGACCCACCACTTGATCATTAAAAAGAGAGAAGTAAGTATTATTTGTACTTTAGCCCCTAGGGAGTAGTATAAATAAAAGGGTCATTCATTTGTAGTAACCATCCAAAATCTAGAAATTGTAAGCATTCTTTCAAGTATAATACAAGTCTTCTTTCAAAAGCTCTCTTTCTCTTCTTATATCTAGTGTTCCCCTAGCGATCAAGAGTAATAGGCTTACTTGTATTTGCAAGATCATGAAAGAGTCGTGAGCAAATTGACAAGTGTCGCACGGGAGTCTTAGCGAGAGTTCTAAGTCCGTAGCAAGTCTAGGCCTCTATCCTACGCTGGCTACGTAGTTTATGGGGTTTTTGAGTTCTTTCAATTCCTACCCAAATCGGTGCTAATACTTGTCCCAAACAATATGTACTCATATCTATCAACAATTTAAATTATCTCATCAAGTTTCAATGGACCTTTTCATTAATTCAATTTTATCTCAATTCATGAATACTTTTAATTATAAATAATATGTTTTTTCATAAAAATAAATACACTTAAAAAGTCATACTTATCTCATCAAAACTCTCTTCTCAAAACAACATTTAACTCAATGCTTATGCTCCTTTAAAAATCAATGTTCATGCTCTTTCAAAACTCTTTTAATATATATATATAATACTATTTCAAATCACTTTTTTCATCAATGCATAAAAATTATCATCTTTGCTCAAAAACATGCATAACCTTGATTTAGAACAAATACTTTATTTAATTCATGAAAATCATGAATCTCAATATCAAATAATGCATGGAAAAAAAATATGATCATTAACTTAACTAGGGTTCATGAAAAAGTAGCCACAAACAATAGTTCTAATAAGAAAATAATTATAATTTTGATATATAATTATATAGAACTCAATAGAAGAAGAATTGACTTAATTGGAATTCGAAAACTAGATTTTTATGCAATTCAATATTCATCAGAAATAGAAACTTAGATGTGGGATGTGTGGATAAACTCAAGCTCTCGCTATGATAGTCTTACACACCCGAGAGATTTAGATTTTTGAAGAACACACTGAATTCTCTTGAAACCCTAGTTTTTCTCCTCTTGGAACCTTGTTCAAAGTCTTGGAATATGTTTAAGCGTAAATAGGTTGAATGGTGATGTTTAGGAACTTAAATATATGTAAAACCATCAAGTTTAGACTTTGAAAAGGTGAGAAAAGACCAAAATTGTGATACCCCATAACTCTATTTTCACATGTACCTATGTTTTGAGAATCATTATTACATATGAGAAGCGTATTAGGATCATAAGAGACTCCTAGAACTTAGCAGAGTTCAAAACTTCCCTATAAATTGAGTTTCTAGTGTTAGATTATGCAAGGGTAAACTTTAAATGATCATAACTCTTAGAACAAAGAGAATTAGGTTACCCGTGACCTACCAAATAAAATTCCTTTGAATTAGCTTGTCAACGCAACTGAGTTCACCTCATTTGGAGTTCAGAGATAAAAGTTATGGTCATTTTACTAAAGAGTGTCATAGTAGAGCTCATCCACGAAACCCTATTACGGGTCGTGGAATAAAGTACGATCCATCTCCTGAAAATTCAATTTTGAGCCCCAGACTTCACGGATCCATCTACGGGTCGTGGTTTGGTCTCGTGGAATGTTCCAGTAACCTCAAATTTTACCCAAAAGTTTATGAAATGGACCGTTGGGCTGTGGAAGTTTCTACGGGCCGTAGATGGGCCCGTAGACGGCTTTCGATAACTTTTTCTATAGGGTTATTTTAGTCATTTCTCACCCTTTTTAAAGCTTAGACTTGACCTTTTTATACCTAAATAAAGCCCTAAACATATCAGTTCATCCTTTTTACGCTAAAACACATCCTCTAACTTAGAACAAGGTTTTAGAGAAGAAGAAAGGGCTAGGGTTTAAAGCAAAAACTTGAGAATTCTTTCAAATTTTCTCCAAGACTTAAACTCCCAAATATGTAAGGCTAATTAAAACATGGATTTTGTTCTTACATGTGCCCCATAACAAGAGTTGATGGAGTTGTTAGTGAATTGAGTATTCCATGAAGGTTTCTTGAAGGTTTTTCTTAAATTCTAATGTATTTCTATATAATTTTGCATGAATTATAATTTTTATAAATGAAATACTTGAAATTGATGATTTTGCTTTTCTACATGAACCCTAGACTGAATTCTTATTATTTTTATATATTGCACGTAAATAAGTATGCATGAGTATGATTTGAGCCTAAAGAGTCTATGGAATCCCTAAATGTTTTAATCTCTACTTTTGATTTTCTGAATGCTATGAGTCAGAATGATGTATGATTGAGCCTTTATGAGTTAAGAGTTGAACCTTAAAAGAATGTAACCAAAGAGTTGATAATTGATGCGATGAATTGAGTTGATGAATGCCTAATGAGACTAGATGAATGAGTTAACCATAGGGTTGATGTCTTATGAGCATGTTGAGTCTTGGGAGGAGTATTGAACACCAAATTGAGTAAGAGTAAGTCCAACTCAAACTTAATAACTATGTGGCCAACATAGGAGAGGATTGAACCATAAAAATGGGTGCTTCCTTTTAGTCCCAAAAAGAGAACTTGATGTTATTATTGTGGATCTACTAATATGATGTCCTCTACCCTGGCAAGGTATTGAATGGATGTGGCAAGGACATCATTTCATTGTATCATCACCGGCTCATAGGGGATGGTTGTTGGTTAGAGAAAACTCCAAAATAGGTCTTGATAGTACTCCGTGTGGATTGGATTAGATGGGATGTGAGTGGTCAGTGTCTAAATTGCATTCTTACTTTAGACTCTTGACTTGATAATTGAGCTCTCTACTTTCTTGAGTTGATGTTATTCTACCTTTACATGTTTCATTCTGCTATTTTACATACTCGTACATTCCACGTACTGACGTCTATTTGGGTCTGCATCTTTTCATGATGCAGAGACAGGTACTAGTGGTCATTAGCAGGTGCTCTGCTAAGGACCTATTTATATTCAATTGATTGGTGAGTCCTCCCATACTTTTGAAGGCTACTATGTTTCTTTCTAGCTTTAAGTTTAGACTTATTTGATTTTATTTTGAGGTAGTCATGGACCTGTCATTGGCACCAGCTAGTTAGATGTTTAAAGGCTTTATAGACTAGACTGTCGAATTATGTTTGGATGTTATTTTTTACTAGTCTCTTTCATACTAGTCTTAGTTGATGGATAGATTGTTTGGCCTTTGACCTTAATTATCATATTATCATTTTATTTCATTGAGTATTTTTTATTATTGATATCTTCTGCTATTGGAATGTGATTGAACGAATGTGATGAGGCCGAGTGGTTCGCTCGAGGGCTAGCAATAGTCTCTTAGTGTCGGCCACGCCAAGGGTACCCTCCCAGGATATGACAAAAATAACCCTTTTTAAAATATTGTCCAGATCGTCTATGAGTCAATCTACGACAGGTAGAAGCCTCTACGGTCCGTAGAAACCCATTCATAAAAATTTGGGCAGATTTTGGGGTATCGAAATCCATTCTAAGAGCCCAAACTACGATTTGTAGTTTCATCCATAAGGTTTAGGATTAAAAAATGGACTCAAAAAGACTTTTTATGAAGTCACGTTTACGGGTCGTCAACCCATCCACGACCCGTAATTAAGGGTTCGTAATGGTGACCTAGAAAACTCTACACTAACACTCTTCATTAAAATGGTCATAACATTTTACTCCAAACTCCGATTAAGGTGAACTTAGATGCATTGGAAAGATAATTCAAACAACTTTAATTTGGTATGTTACAGGCTGACTAAATCTTTGTGTACTGAAAGTTATGGTAATTTAAAGTTTACCCTTGCATAATCTAATGCGAAAAACTTAATCAATAGGAAAGTTTTGAACTCGGCTAAGTAGTAGAGGTCTCTTAAGAACTTAATCGACTTCTAATACACTTCTACCTATATTAATGAGGCTTAAAACATAGATACATATAATACATCACTAGGTTCAAGCTTATGTATTTACGATGAAAAAGTTTGATTCCTATGAATAGAGTTGTGGGGTGTTACAACACTGACTTGCTTCACCCTCGTGCTGAGCTTGAGAAGCAAAAGCACAAGCTTAAGCGCTTGGTCCAATCACGTGATTTTACTTTTTTGGATATCAAATGCCAAGGTTGCTTCTAAATAACAACAATTTTCAATCACTCATAAACCGTAGTTACATGCCCCAATTGCCAGCAAGTGTTATGCCAGACAACTGTTGGGCGTGCAAAACATATTGAAGGATGCTCATTTAGGGTCAAAGAGAAGGCTATGATGGTCTTTGGTTGATACTGCTAGAGGTGCTTTTGAGCTATGATATTATTTGAAATTAGGTTTTTAAAGAATGAGTTGGTCAAGTGAACTTTTCCTTTGCTTAGTACTTCTTTTTATGACATTCTGACTATAATATTGTCTATCTTGTTAGTCTTGGCCCTTTTTGAAGTAGTTAATGCTCTATTCCTTACTCTTGAGAAAAAAGAAGTTATAATATTTTACTAATGTTTTCATGCTCATGTTAATTTTAATTTATTGATTTAAGTTTTGTTATAAGTTGAATTTTGTTTAAAATATCGATGTATCTCAATTTATACTCAAATTATTTGTCCTATTAACTAATTTTTAAAAAAAACCATCATACCACCAAAATCATGTCAAACTTTAAATCAAATTTAGATTTAGAAATTACCAATACTTTGAAATATTATACCAACTTTTAGAATTCTAAATTATCAATTTTTATGGTTATTCAGAACCAATCATTATACCAAATAAATTTTCAATCCTGTTTGACTTTTAAACGGTTTATAGAAATACTTAGATTATACCAACATATATACCTTTTATATACCAAAAACATTTAAGTTTGAAAATTTTAATAATCAACCAAATGTCTTACGAACAAATATTAAAAAATCATAATACCACCAAAATCAAAATTATATAACAACACTTAATTTATCCATGAATTTTTAAACAATATCAATTTTATATAAAGCTATATTATCTTGTATTCACAAGAGGAGCTAAGATTAAACATCATTTAACTTATTTTTTACCAACTTTAATACCTTAATTATTGTGAATATTAATTTTCAAGATCCAACATAATTCTATTTTACAACATTTAACACCAATCATATACTACCAATTAAAATACTTTTATTTTTTATCTTACACATTAAATTAGTATTTCAAAACACCAAAATATACCAAACTTCAAATCTGGACAACAACACCTAATTTATTCAACGAATTTATTAATTAGAGTACCATTTAATGAGTTGTAATGATTTATTTAAGGAATCCATGTTATTTGCTTTGGTATTGGGAAATGATAATTGCACAAATGACGTTTTTAATGAATGTGTGTTAATCAATTTGGTAGAATGTTTCTTCTGTATAGAGATTTTTTATTATTAAATGTACAACTGTCATAATTATGTTGTAGTTAATCAATTTTACCTCTTTTGCAAAAAATAAAATTTCGGTATGCTTGTGTAAATATGAAAATGTTGATATGGTCATGTAATTTAAGTTCTTAAAATGTATAGTTAAGTTTTTTACCCAAAAATATTCCAGTAAAAATGCTTATATGGATGTATAATGTATCAATAGTGTATAATTATGTATATATGATGTATATATATCAGAGATGCATATACATCCATTTATGTTGTTTATACATTTTTTGGAATATGGTTGTGGGTCATTTTATTGATAATAAAAGGATTACATCATGTCTGAGATCAGAAGCCCAAAACAATCAGCCCATTTGTCCTTACAAATATCCCAACCCCAGTCTGTTGTCCTTCCACTTTTCAAATCGAGCCTTCTCTTGAACACCTCTAGTCGATGTATCTGGAAGCACTGAGAAACCCTTATTTTTGCTTTTTGTACTTCTAGGTGGTCAATCACCCTAGATTATTCCCTCCTTCCTGCTGCCTGATGACTATAATCAACTATTGTCTTTGGTAAGTCCAGTATCTTGTCTTCAGCAATGCCCTTTTTCCCTTTGTTCTTATTCTCTTTGTGTCTTTCTTCAACATGCCAGTGAACTTTTGCATTTGAGGTGCTTGGATCTGCATCTTGAAGTTGAGGCCTTGGGTAAGTTTGCTTCGACCTTTCCTTCCTTTGAGTGTTCTTCCATAGTTCCTGACTCTCCTCTGCACCTTTTAGATGAAGTGAAGGAGATTTTTTAGATGTTCATGTCTTCCTCCTATTTGGTTCTCCTTTAGATGTAGTGCTATCATTTCCAGATCTAACATCCAACCCTCTTTTCTGACGGGGAACCTTTTGTAAGCTGACCTAGTGTAATAATAGGAGTAGAATATGTAAAAAGATGTGTATATTATCTTCTTGCATATATTGGCTCCTACCCCCTATTTTTGCCCTTCATGATTATTCCCCATGTGCGTAGATAAGACTTGTCTTAATGCGTAAATTGTGTATTTGGTCCTTATCGCAGTTAAGAACCTTCTTGTAGTTAATAGGGAGATCTTGAAATCTGCTACAATGAAAACTCCCTATATGATCCAATGCATGATTAGCTAGCTTGTCAGCTAGTTAGTTAATTTCTCTATAAATGTGGTTGATCATAGCCTGTAATATATGCATAATTGAAGTTATTTCCTCTATGTATGCTCTAATTGACCATGGTATTTTCCATTCTGCACAAACTATCTTATGTAGACTTAAGGAGTTAGTTTCAAGGATAACATGATGCAGTTGGTTCTCCTTGCAGTACCTTAGACACCTTAGTATAGCAATTGTTTCTGTTTCCATGTTGCTAGTGATCCCTATCTCCTTAGCCTCTGCATATCTTAGATCCCCAAGATGATCCCTTAGGCAGAAAGTATAGGCACTCAGACCTGGGTTTCCCTTGCTAGCCCCATCCGTATTAGATTTTATCCTGTCATTGTTAGGAGATGTCCACTTAACAGGAAAATGATATAGCCTTGGTCTATATGCTTCCGGTGTTTGGATCATTCCCGTCCAATCCTTAGGTATCAGAATCCCAGGATATCTTAGTTGTACTATATAATATAGGAGTTGTTGACACTAGTAAGTCATTGAATAAAAGGACATGTATTTCCCATATCTTTTGGCATTTCTTCTCTTCCATAGGATCCACATCATTATCATTGGGACAACCTTTATGGTTGATCGTAGCTTCATTATTGTTCTCATAGCCCACCATTTAGTAATTTGGTATTGCAGGTGGGAGTCCTCAATGCTTAAACTTGCAAAGGAAACAAATTGCCTCCATAGTTTTAAGGTTATGGGGTTGTTAGAAATAAATGACTCATATTTTCCTCCCATTCATTTTCATAACAGTAGCATCTAGAATCCAAGAAAATTTTCATTCTTTTGAAATTGTCTTCAATGGCAACTCTTCTTTTCCATAATCTCCATTGAAAGAAGCAAATTTTAAAAAGGTATACCCTTCAACCATATGTTTTCCATCCACCATAACTCCACCTTTTTCCTCCTAAGGAATTGAAAGGTTGATTTAGTAGAAAATAGTCTATTAGAATGAGGCATCCACCATGCTAAATCGTCCTCTTCGTGTAAAACAGGATTGATAGTATCAATAATATGCTCTACTAATTCTGCATCCAGTATTTCACCAAGTTTCTCTCTATTCCAGTCACCTTCCCTTATAAAATTTCTAACTTCAATTTTCTCCTCAACTCCAAGCTCTACAATGTAGTACAAAGCCCCTAGCTTGGTCCAATTATCAAACCAAAAACTCATTGTTCCCCTATTAAGCTACCACCAAATATTATGCTCAACCTCTACTCTAAGTTCAACCATCTTCTTCCATATAGATGACCCACCCCTACTCACAACAATAGTAGGATGATTTTTCTTACAGTATTTGTTCTACATGTAGTTGCTCCATAGAGAATCCAAAGAAGTTCTAAACTTTCACCACAATTTAGCAAATAGAGCCTTAGACATGTCATGCAGGGACTTGAAATCAATTCCACCTTCTTCATATGGTAACAAAGGTCATCCCATTTTACCGAATGTTTTCCCCCTTGCTCCACCTATCTTACTCCAAAAGAAGGAGGCAAATATTTTATGAATCAGATCCAACACCTTTTTTGGAGAGTTCACCACAGATAACAAGTACATAGGAATTGAGGTCAAAACATGATTAATAAGAAAACTTTTCCCTCCATAATATAAGAACCTAGTATGCCAGCTTCTAATTCTCCTTGTAATTTTTCTCACCAGAGACTAGAAGTGAGAAGAATTCCTTCTCTCATGAAAGACAGGACAACCCAGGTAGGTAAGAGGAAAGTTATCAATCTGAGTCCAATAAGCTTCCTAAGTTTGAGAGTGATTGCTAAGGGTTTTTTTCATAGACATAAAAAAAGCTCTTTTTCTTATTCACCATCTGGCCAAAGACTTTTTCATATCCACTAATTATTTTCATCATTTGTAGAACTGAATATTTATCTGCAGAACCAAACAAGATAGTATCATTTACATAAGAAAGATGATTAATCTGTGGACTCCACTTAGGCATATCATATCCAATAAACTTCTTATCCTAAAACAACTTGTTCAGACTACTTGTTAGGACTTCAGTAGCAATTATAAGAAGTATTGGGGACAATGGGTCACCCTGGTTAACTCTTATAGAAGATTGAAAGAAATCATGGGTTTGTCCATTGATGAGGAAAGAGTACCAGTTGTTACATATTAATCTCCACTCCAATCAATCAACACTTCTAAGCAACAACACTTTCTTAAAGCCTTTATCAGAAATATCCATAAGACCCTGTCATATGTTTTTGCCATGTCTAACTTCATGACCAGATTATGATTTTTACTTCTTTTACTTATGTCCCTGATAATTTTCTACGCCAACAGAACATTTTCCGCAATCCTTCTGCCCTTGACAAACACCGACTAGTTTTTAGAGATAATCTTAGGGATCACAGAAGAAAGCCTTTCTAGGATAAGTCTTGAAAAAAATCTTGTTCACAAAATTAAACAAACTAATGGGCCGAAGGTCTTCTAGGTGTTTTACCTTATCCTTCTTTGGTATTAATACCAAATTAGTATGGGTGATGAACCCAGAAAGTTGGTGCCCACATAAGAAAATCCAAATCATTTTCTCAATATCTCCACCAACTATATCCCAACAATGTTGATATAAAATACCATTAAAGCTACTGGTCCACCTGAACTGTCACCCTTTAAATCAAAGACTACTTTCTTAATCTCTTCTATAATAGGCATATCTATTATTGCTTCATTCTCACTCTCAGAAATCAGAAGAGGAATATAGTCAAGCATTTCAAAATTCTCAACCAAAGTTTCCTTAGTAAACTGATTTTCAAAGAAATTAACAGCCTCTACCCCAATATTTTCTTCTATATTAATTACATCCCCTTCCATAGTATGAATTTCATAAATCCTTAGTCTTTTCCTTCTCCCATTAACATAGGAATGGAAAAACATAATGTTCCTCTCTCCATCCACAAATCACCTCATCCAAGCCTTTTGCCTCCAAAACTCCTCCTCCATATGGTAATATATTCTCAATTCAACAGTCACTCTGTTCAGTTCTTCTCAATTTTCCACTAAAGGGTTAATCTCTAATTCGACCTCCTTAACATTTACCTCATCTTCTAAAGTAGCCACCCTTTGGAATATATTTTCAAAAACGATTCTACTCCAAGATGTCAGTGCATTGTTAACCCTCTTGAGTTTAGAATGGAACTCAATAAAAGGATCCTCCACAAAATTTACCTTCTAATTCTTCTCCACCACAGCTTTAAACTGCTTGTGTTTAATCCAAAAACTTAAGAATCTAAAAGACTTTCTAATAAGCTCTATTATTGAGCTACATTTCACATAAAGTTGGGCATGATCTGAGCCCTGCCTGATAAGATGATGCACTTCTAAAGAAGGTAGAATGTCCAGAAACTCCTGATTGACTAGAACCCTATCTAGCCTTTCAAAGATATAATCACCTTCTATCCTATCATCCCACCGGATAAATTGACTACCTTAAAATTTCAATGATGTTAAAGCATTGTAACTGGGGTAGTTAGCAAAATCTCAAGCATCCATTATTCAAAAAGGTAGCCCACCTAACTTTTCATCCTCATTGAGGATGACATTAAAATCACCTCCAATAACCCAGGGAACCTGAGTTCTATCTTTTACCCCCTTTAATTGCCTCCCAAAGCTCTAACCTCTCTAAAGCATTGCATCTGGCATAAACAACAATCACCTTAAAGCTCCTAAAATTGAAGCTAAATGTTAAAGTAACTTGTTGTCCTTAGTCCTTCTAACCAAAACAGCCGTATCTTTGAAGTAGAATTACAAAAAGCATTCACAAAACCCAGTCTCCTAGCATATTGATTTATTTCACAAACCTTTTGAAAAGGTTCTAAAAGTCCTATGAAAGAACATTATTAAGGTCTATTAGTCGCTCAAAAGCCTTTTGAGTTCTAACAGACCTTATATTCAAAAATAGTAATTTATCAATCATTGATCACTATGACCACTGTTCTCCCTACCGCTTCTTATTTTAACCTGAAGAGGAATGATGCCTTGGTTTTTCTTCACCCCACTGCGCAAAATATCCATTTGTCGAGGTGACAAATCTCTCTCCTTGGAAATCTGTGCAATATTTTCCTCCTCTTCAGATCCTCTTCCCTTCTCACTCTAAGCATTGAGATTCATAATTATTTCAGGGGACTCTCCTCAATGGGATTGCCCAGTAGTTTAACATTGTCTTCTCCTTCATTACTGATTGAGTTATGATCAGTATTATTAAATGCCCCATCACCACCCCTGTTAACACTAATAGTATCTTTCAGGGTATTTTGTTCCTCAGGAGGCTCCTTGTTATTTTCCTTATTTATTGTGTTTATTCCTTTATCTTTAGTACCACTTGCATCATTTGAGTTGTTGCTTACCTCTGCTCTTCTTGATTGAAATTTTCTTGGACCCATTCTTTGGTTGTCACCACTTTATCATCTTAGCCTTTGGTTCCTCCACCTTCTTGATTGTTTTCTCCTTATCTAAGGCTTCAAACTGATTATTTATCTCCATTTTATTTTGTGACCACCCTTATTTTTGCCTCTTCTATCTTTCAGCTCTTGGAAATGATCCTCTTCCTTTTGCTCCAAACTAGTGTCATTCACTTTTTTATCATTGCCCTTACCATCCTTTATTTTTTCCTCCTTTGGATATCTCTGGATGCAGGACATGAGACTGATTCTCATCATGTCCCTGAATTTTATAATTTTCACGATATTTCGAAATATAATCATAATTGATGTTTACCCATCTTTTTATTACTTCTCAGACTTGTTCCTTACTCCTATATTAATGCTCTTGGGGAAATCACTCAATAGATCCACTTTCACTTTGACATGAGTACAACTTGGTCTAGTCTGATTCTTTGTGGCAAGATCAACCTGTAATAGTTTGCCAACTGCAGTCGCTAGCGAGAATATTGATTCCTTTTCAAAGAAATTAGGAGGTAGTGATGGAAAAGAGATCCATGCAATGATAGTCATGGTCTCTTCTTCTTGATTAAAATGTGGATCTCATTTCAAAGTCCTCATAGTGTATGTCCAATGCTTATGGGTGATATAAAATGCAGACTTTGATAGCAAATTGACATAGTCCTCCATGTTGGATGCTCTAATAAAAATATCTATACTACTTAATACTCCGATATTACACTCACCTTCAAGTCACATTGTTTTGGAATGATTTTCCTCAGACCTTAAATGGCATGTCATCCATAAGAGAGTTTACCTATTACAACAAACTAAAGATTTTCATTCACAATCATCTGATTGATTTTATCCCCTTCCCAAACAACACAAGGCTCTCCATGCAGAAATACAACTGGTTTCATCTATGTAGATTTAGAAGCTGGGAAGGATTGTTTAAACAAATTTGCATAATTGGGCTTTGGATCTTTGTGATAATCAGTCTCAGTGGGGGGTTGACCGGTAGTTGTGACCATTGCCACCAGGTCGGAAACAAGGGGTAGGCAAAATGGCGATTAGGTTTTTTATTAGCGATAATTTTAGAGCTCAGAATATGGAATTTTATCTACCTGCCGGACACTTGGTCAATTGTTGTTTATACACTATTTCTACAATCTGCATTGTAGGTTGATTTGTTTTCAATCGCCAACTCAAATCTTTTTTGAACAGTTTTAAACTTTAGATATGATTTTCTCTCAGTGTTTAAAATCTTTTGATATACTATTCACTTGAAATGATTCACGTTTGCAACACGTCAAATTTTAAAATGGAGCTTTGATGAAGTTTTAATGACTAGTGAAGCCTTTCAATCTCGCGACCAACTTGAAATATCCTATAAATAGTCTCAAATTTTTTTTATGATCTCCCTTGCGTTACGAGACTTTTGATATATTATTCACTTGAAACAATTCATCTTTGCAGTCTGTCGAATTTTAAAATCAAACTTTGATGAATCCTCAATGATTGATCATGGAATCTAAAGCTTCTTTTCATGTGTATACCCACAAGGAAGACGGAAAGGAATGACAAAGAAGGAAGAGAAGAAGATAGAAAAGGGTAACGAAATATAGAAGGAAAGCAACAAAGAAGAAGGATGGAAAAGAAGAAAAGCAAAAATACACTGCACTAGTAACAACTTGGGCCAAACGACCATTTTGGGTTATTAATGATAAATGAGTTATTTTAAATAAGAAATTTTGACCTAATGAATATTTTGTTTAATTTTTTTTATTTCATTGTGATCTAATTTTGAAAGAAAAATATTGTGCTTACGGAAAAAAGAAAAAATACATAATATTGACGAAAATATTAAAGTCGGGGCCAAATTTAGTAGTGAGCTTGAAGTAACTTGTTCACTATACTATTTGGGATGTCTAACAATACATGTCCAATTTAAAAAATCAAGAAATACTTTATTATTTTGTGTCTATTTTACCCTTGCTATTAATACTATTCATTTTTTATTATGAAAAAAAACACAAATATGTCATCGAACTTTAAGAAAAGGCTCATTTATGTCATTCGTTAGAAGTTTGGCTCATCTAAGCATTGCTATTTGATAAAAGACTCATCTATGTCATTGCTTTTTAACTCTGATTTTACAAAATCAAAACTTTTAACACTTTTCAATTGGAGTTATGGATTAAATGTACTCTTTTTTTTCCCTTTTTTCTCATGGACACATGAAGAACACCAAGAACTCTAAATTTTCTACTTCTTCAATTTTTCACTAAATCACCTCAAATTGTAGCATCCCTCCAAGCTAGATATCAAAATCCAATATCTTTTGCGCTCGAATTTAACTTAACTCAGCCAAACACACTTAAAATTTCTTCAAAACTTCAGCATCTAGAATTTTCTTCACAACTTCAAATCACTTGAAATTTTTAACATAAACTCAAAAAACACTAGGAAAAAGTATAGGAATCTATCCCAAAATTTTAAAAATATGTTTTGATTCGTGTTTTGTTATTGTCTTTAACACTAGGTCCTTGTTTTCAAGTATTTTCGAAGTTTATGTTCAAAATTTTAAGTGATATGAAATTGTGAAGAAAACTCTACTATTAAAATAGGTTGAAGTTTTGAACTTTGAAGAATTTTTAAGTGTGTCTTGTTGAATTAGGTTGAATTCGATCTCAAAAGATATTGTATTTTGATATCTAGCTTAGGGGGCTACTACTCTTGAACTTTGAAGTGATTTCGTGAAGAATTGAAAAAGTTGAAAATTTGAGGTTGTTAGTGCTCTTCATATTTTCTAAGCGTTCTTGAAGAAGAGAAAGGAAAAGAGTATGCTTGATTCAAAACTCTAATTAAAAAGTATTAAAGCTATTTGGGTAGCTTTGTAAAATTGGAGTTAAAAAATAATAACATAGATGAGTTTTTTCTTAAACAATAATGACAAAGATGAGCCAAACCTTTAATGAACGACATAAATAAATTTTTTTTCTCAAAATTTGATGGCAAGTTTGAGTCTTTTCCACCGTCCATTCACTTTTAATTGTCAAAATTTGACTTGGCACACTTATTAAAAAACCAATTATTAGTATAGTAAGTTTAGCATTTACCCCTATTAATTGAAAGGGTTACATACATATTTACTCATTATATTTTTTAAGGGCATTAACTCAATGACAATAAATTGAGGATATAATAAGAAAAGTAAATTTGTCTTACCTTGATTTGTCAAAAATGACAAGTAAAAATAAATATTAAATTAGAAAATTTTAAACAAGTGAACAGAAAAATTATTTAGATGACTTATAAATAATAGAAATAATGTAGTAAAATTATTTTTTTATTTATTATTTTTTAAGAAATATGTGAAGTCAAACATCAAACTATTATGGATGGACACAGAAGTATGAGTTAACTAGTTGTTGCTCAGATCTAGAATTAATGTCTTACATTTATTTTTGAAAAATCTAGCTGTTCCTCACAATTTTCTCTAGCTGCACTTTCAAGAAAAAATTAATTTAATTAATTCCCCTCAACGTGTGTCACTTAGGGGTGTATGATTCCAGTCTCATGAAATTTATTATATGTACATGTTTAGTGAATTCGTTAATAGATATGTGAAACATTTGGATCAAAGGTAAAACAGGCTGTCCTGGCATCCTATGACTTCATTCATTATTTAGGATTGCTTGATATGGAAAAGATAACAAGTTTAATGAATAATGAGATATCTCTTTCCATGCTTTTGTCTTGATCCCAAGTTTTCAAAGAAAGTGAAAGGAAATGTGGATAATTCTAGTTCAGACCACAAACAAGTTGTTATAATGTCCCCCACATGATTGCAAGAAAGAAGTTGCCATATGCCCACATATCACTGCAGCAAATAACAACACTTTATATATATACAAAAAAAAATTATTGCCACCAGAAGTCACCGTGTATAGAGAGGACTACGACTGCTGCTTTTCCTAGTGAATGGTGTAGGGATTTTGGGATGCAAACGAAATTTCGACTTCTTTTCCTCCATACCATTCAATTATTTCAAACAAGTTTAATTAATATATTTATTTGTGGCGGGTAAAATAACTTTCTACTGCATAGGCCACCAATTAAGTAGAGGAATCTGTTGATGACTAGACAATTTTGAGCTGGACGGAAGAATCAGAGAATCTACCAAAGGAATTATGCTTTTTCTGGATGCGAATATCCGGTATCGTCTCACAATTAAAAATATCTCTTCTGGCCAATTTTCTCGATTTTAATTCAATGACAAAAATACCCCTGAGTTTTATCGCAATTGCAATGGACCCACCATGCTAACTTTATATTGAATTACATAAATATCCTTTCCATAAAAGACACGGGCATTTTTGGTAAATGACAATATATAATTATAATTAATAATGGATATGTACCCACAATATCATAATTGATTGCAATTTATGAGTGGATTTGATATATGAACAAAAAGGCAGATAAGTCGTGGCTGTTACATGGATATTGATTTGACATATTGATTATATTATCAATCAAAATTATCATAGATATAGATTTGGATATACAGTGTGGCTATAATTTTATTTTTCAAGATGATTTTACATTTTACTAAATAAATAAAAAATGTTTTCTCCAACTCGATCTTTTTTTCACAATTCTTCCAACATGTGCAAATACAACCTGTAACTTTATTTACAACGGAGTATTTTTTATCTATTTCAAAAACTTGATTTTCTTTTTTTCCCTCTAAATTTTTGCTCCTCCAAGAGATTAATTGCATTCAATTTATTATACGATGTGCCCACTAGATCTAAACAAGATAGAAATTGGAATTCATGGAAATGCCCATATACAAAGGCTTGTCTTGTCCTATAAGGACAAAAAAGTGCTGTTGAGGCCCATAATGTATTGAATGGAAATTTTGTTACAAGAAAGTTCTCTCACAAAAGCATAAATTGAAATAAATATTATTATGACACTAAAGAATCTATTTTCTTAGACAGTGTTTCCTCGAAAAATAAGTTGATTTTTAACTGTTTTTATTTATATTTGATTAGAGAGTGAAATTTTTTTAAAAAAATAATTTCTAGTGTTTGATTGGTAAATGAAAAATATTTTCAGAAAATATATTTTATTTTTATACTTTTTAGAAAAATAATTTATAACCCAGAAAATCAATCTCGGTAGCCAATTTGGAATCAAAACCTGACACCTGAATCGAGATACGACTTCGATAATTGATCCAGAATTCAATCCTAAAATCCAACTCAGAACTTGATCCCCACTCTTGACTCAAGACCTTATCCTGACTCTCGACTCGGGACTTAATAATTGTGATAGTTGTTGCTACAACAATTACGGTAGTTGCTAGTGTTATTGTCACATCAACTTTAGTAGTTGCAGCAACTTCAATAATTGTTTGAGTTATTGTAGCAATTGCTGATTTTTTGTCACAATTTTTGCATAATATTATTGCATCAATATCGATAATTATTCGGATTTTTTGGCAAAAAATAAGGTGGAGGAGGAGTTGGTGAAGGAGATAGTAGTCGTGGCAAAGGAGAAAGTTGATGGTTTTAGTGGTGATAGTTATTGTGGCAATGGTCAAGGAGGAGTGGAAGGAGGAAAAGGTGGTGGTGAAGGAGGAGAAAAATATGGTAGTGATGGTGATGTATGAGGAGGTGGGCAGTAGTAGCGGAGGAGATAGTGATGATGACAGCATCAACAACGTCAGTGACAGAAGGGGTAAGCATGACAGTGACAATAGAGGGGTAGGGGAGATGAAGGAGGAGGGGAAGGGGGAGAGGGGGTGGTAATGGGTATGAAAAAATAGGATTTGTGTAAATAATAAAACTTGAAGATTTTAATATTGATATCATTAACACTAATTTTAAAATTATCACCTCTACTAAATAATTAGACTTGTGTCAATTTTTTTTATTTTAAAAATATTTATCACCTTTAATAAAACATCTCGGCTAAGTTTTAAAGATTTGCTAGAACTTACCCATAAATATTTGAAATGCAGAAAAGTCCAATCCAAACATGTAACACCATTTAAATTATTTCACCTAGTCTAAACTTGAGCATCCCCGCTGAATTGAGGAATTAATTTAAAATTACTTAAAATGGGTCACTAGGAGAAACCATGAGGGGACATCTACGGCCCGTTGAGTGATCTACGGTCCGTAGATGGGATCCCGTAGTAGTCCATGTGACTTAGAATATTTTCTAAGTTTGGGGTCAATGTACGAGCCAATCTACGGGTTGTACATTGTTTTATGTTCCATAGATGGACTCGTGAAAACCCCCGAACCTCTCTGAATAATTTTAAGTGTTGGATTAATCATGAAGGTTCTTTACGACTCGTACTTCAATTAACGATCCATAAAGAGGGGTTCATAGAATTTAAGTCCAATCTTCAATAACCCAAATTTTGAGACCCCTGATCTACGATCAATCATTTACGACTCGTAAAATAAACCACGACTCATAATTGAGGTCTTGTGATCTACTTGACAGTTTTAAAGACGGATATTTTAGTCTTTTTTCACCCCTTTTAATTAAATCCACAACGTTTTGGGGTTAATTATGACCCCTTTTCAGAACCTAAAGTATATTACTTTTCATTCGACACTCAGAAAGTTTGAGAGCACCAAGGGAGAAAAGCTAGGATTCCGAGCACGTGATTGAAAATCATTGGAGAGTTGATTGATCTTCATAATTTCAAATATGTAAGGCTACTTAAAGCGTTGGATTGAATCCGTCCACGCACCCTTTCTTCTACATGAGTCAAAAAAGTGCATAGAGGTTGAGTAGAAGATTCCATAAAATCCTAATTTTTGAGTTGTCTACATTTACTCCGAGTCTTCATGCCTACTATGAGCGTATTGATGGTATACATGTTGATTGTATGAGATTTGAGCATTTAGTTGTACTAGTTGACATGAGTCGTATTGTATTATCCCATGTAACATTTTATGCATCAATTAAATTGAGGACATGACTTATGAATACCCTACTTGAGTAAAATTGAGCAAGATTAGAATATGAGAATATTTGTATGTTGTTATGTGATGAGTATAATTGACTGGAGTCCAAATAATCATTTATACTAGAGTCATAATTGATTTGATGAGTCTTGAAAGTATGTTAAATTGATATGTATGGATTGTTGATGATTGATTAGGATGGACATGGTTGATTAGTTGATTTGTCAATTGATTGAACAGAGTTAGAATGAAACTAATAATGATTTGATTGGATTGATTGATATGAGCTTATTGAGTTCGGGGAGGATTATTGAGCACTAAGAAGGGCATGCGTAGATAACAACTCTAACCCATAAACTACGTTGTCAGCGTAGGATAGAGGTTATACCTCTTATGTCCCCAAAAGTTGAACATTGATTAATTGTGGATCCAGATTGGTTTGATCATTGATGTGTCATGGAATTATGACATTTTTTATGCCCAAAGCTGTGAATAATTATGAATCTCAAGCATATTTTGTGTTTATGATGTGTGTTTTGTGTTATTTTTTAGAAAATACAGGTAAGGCATGGATTTGAAGATACATTGAAGAACCAAAAATAAAAAGCTGCAAAGTGGTCCTGTACGGTGCCTACCACGGACCGTAAAGCACACTAGGTGTCGTGGTAGGATATCGTGAATGGTACTGGAGACTGAAGTAAAGAAGAAATGTGCACAGACTAGTTCCAAGAACCAAACTCAAAAGGGAAGACCACGGGACCATTCACGGGCTATGGAACCAACCACGGAACGTGAAAGGGTCCGTGAAGTTCATGAAGGTTTAAAGACAAGCACATGTGGACTTGATGAAGGGAATATTCATGAGACTCACCATGGGCCGTGAAGCGCACCATGTGCCATGGTGAGCTCTTGTGGTGGGATGCCTTGGAAGTTGTTGATTATTGATCGCAAGGAGAACACGACAAAATCCTTATGGGTCATGGTGCGCACAACAGATCGTGAAAGTTTTCCGTGAACCATGTCGAACCAGATTTGCTACTTTGATTAGAACTAGGTTTCTTTTGCATATAAATATCATTTTTAATTTTTTTTACATTATTATTCATTTCTGGACAGCACGTATAAAGGAGAACTTGAACGAAAAGCAAAACTTGATTGTGTAATCACTATTTTCATCTTTTATCGAGGATTTTAGATTTGTGATTTTTCTCTCCTGCATTGTTAGTGATTTTATCATAAATTCTTCATCTATTTGTGGGTTGTTTTCATCAATTATGCATAATTAAGCCCATAACTAGGGTTGTAGGAACCATGACAAAATAACTAGTTAGAAAAATGCTTAGGGCAAATTTCAGTAATCAAATAGCATGTATAATATTGTCTTCATATAAACTGGCTTCTTAATGAGTCGACACATTGAGAACTCGTTGTATTTATTACTTTCCCGAGAGGAAAGTAGTAATTAAAAAAAGATAATCATAACTAGAATTCAAGGGAATAAATGTTCAACTAATTTATTGAAGCCCGCGAGGAAAAAGTACATAGAGATCCAAAGTGAGGGTTAACATAATATACATTCTAAGTCCGAGAGGAGAGGAATGATATGTTTATGAGAAGGATCGACTGGTGAATTAGAAGTTACTTATTTCACTAGATTTTGAATATATTGAAAAAAGGAATAGCCCGCGAATGTAACACTTGATAAGTTATTGGTCATGGGAAACACAATCCTAGCTCAAATCTCATTATGGTACACACCAAGCTGTTATACAAGTTTTGTTTATCGATTACTGTTACTAGTTGCAACAAATCTCCAATATACTTTATGCATTGTTATTTTCAGGAAATAGGAACTTCAGTTGAAAAGTAATAGCTGGTAAACTTATTTCAACCAATTTTCTGTGGGATTGACCCCGACTCTTAATTAGGTAAATACATTGCTAATGATCGACCACATTTCTATAGGGAATTGTGTTTGAATATTATCAATCATCCCTTACCTTGGCTAGTATTGGATGGTTGTGGCAACGACAGTGCAAATGTTATATCATCACTAGCTCATATGTAATGGTTGTTGATTAAAGAAACTCCTTAATTGTGCATAAATGATTTGACTGAATTGGATGCTAGAGTTCCCTTTAGAATCATTATTTCACAATAAAAATCTTGCATCCATGATTAAGTTGATTGGATATATTGTTGATTTGAATTATTAATTAGTTGAGCATATTGAGATTAATTGTATTGAGATTTACTTGTTTCCCTAGCCATTTTACATACCGATATATCCAATGTACTAACGTCATTTTGGATATGCATTATTAATGATGCAGATACAGGTGATAGAGGTCTTTAGTAGGCACATCATTGAAGTCCAACTTATTATTTTCAGAATTGGTGTGTCTTCCTTGCAATCTAAAGGAGCCTTTTTCATTTTATCTTAGTTTGAGTATTTTGTTTTGAGGTAGCCTGGGACTTGTCTTGTCACCTTCTAAATTTAAATTAGAGGCGTTATAGATGTTGATCAGTGATTAATTGATTGCTATTTACTTTTTTAGCTTTGTTCATTGGAAATCATTATTGACAGAGATTCATTCTGTTGGTTAATTCCTAGTCATTTCTTGAGTATTTACTTTTGTTATCAATTGTGAGGTGATGATGAGGTTAGGTGGCTCTCTTCGAGAAATTAACAATGGTTCGCCAAGTGTTGTCCACGCCAAAGGTACCCTCCTTGGGTATGACAAACTTGGTATTAGAGCATGAAGTTCAAGAGTTTTAAGGTGTCTATGAAGTCGTGTCAAGTAGAGTTTTATTTATAGGTGTGTTGTGCACCACACTATATAAATAGGAGTTTATGGGACATTAGAAATGGTTACACTTCTTTCTTATTCTAAGTCATGTTATAGAGTTTATCTCTATGAAAATATTTATCTGATTCATGTGTTATGCATTTGCAGATCATGCCTCTTAAGCGTACCACTACCCAAAGAGATGCTTCGATTTCCAACATTGAGAATCCTTCATCAGAGATGCCTCCTCATACGGGAATGAGAAGTCAAGGTTGACCTACCAGAGTTGTTGAGGCTCCTCAGTTGCCTACTGCTCAGCTAGCCCCCACTTTAGAGGTTGATTTCAAGGAAGCCATCACCATGCTTACCCAGTTGGTAGCCTCCTAAAGTGGTAATCGAGGTTCACATACTCTCAGGTCCGGTTTGTAGGAGCCAACTGCTGCAGCTAGACTTAGGGATTTTTTTAGGATGAATCCACCAGTTTTCACAGGATCTAAGGTTGACGAAGACCCCTAGAATTTTATTGATGATATGTGGAAAGTTCTGAAAGCAATGCATGCGACTGAGATTGAGAGAGTTGAACTTTCTTCCTATCAGCTTAAGAATATGGCGAATGTTTGGTTCGACTAATGGGAGGGAGTCTAGGTGAGAATGTTGAGCCTGCCAAGTGGGTCGAGTTTGACAATTCCTTCCTTGATCATTTCTTTCCCCAAGAGTTGAGGGAGGCAAAGATTGAAGAATTCGTGAACTTGAAGCAAGAGAGGTTAACTATAAAAAAATATGGCCTTTAGTTCATTCAGCTATCTAGGTATGCTCCAGAGATGGTCCATAATATGAGAGCTAGAATGAGAAAGTTCATATATGGACTGGGCAAACATGTGAAGGAGTGAAAAGCGGCATTGCTGATTCCAGGCATGGACATTTCTAGGCTTACGATTTATGCATAGTAACTTCAGGAGGATAAGAAGAGAGATATGAAAGAGAACATGAGCAAGAGGGCTAAATCAACAGGGCCTGAGCTTAGCCAGCATAAGCAAAGTAAGGGAGACAAGTCCTACTTTCAAAAGAGTTATTTTAGTTATACACCATCCTCAATGAGTGCACCAGCCCTGAGTAACAGGTATGATCAGAAGTCCCAAGGTCAGAAGAACTTCAGAGCACAAGTTTCTCAGTCTCAAGGCAGTGTGACCTTTGGTTCGAAGGGAAAGCCATCTTGTGAAAAGTGTACAAGATGCATTTGGGAGAGTGTAGAGAGAGAATGGTTGCTACTAGTGCGGCCAAATGGGTCACTTCTAGAAGGAATGTCTAATGTGGGAAAATAAGGCCTAGTCTTCTACTACAGCACCACCGTCCAGAGGTAACTAGAGAGGTGCTACATCAAGGACAGGTAGGGGTATAAACCATCTATATGTGATGGAAAATTAATAGGATCAGGAAGTTATATCATATGATGTCATCGGTATGCTTTGAATCTTTACCCTTAATTATTATGTGTTTCTTGATTTGGTTGCCACTCTATCTTTTGTAACTCCTTATGTGACAAGTAGATTTGAAATTCTTCCTAATGTCTACTCCAACCCTTTATTTTTACTCCTATTGGTGAGTCTATTCTAGCTGAAAGGGTCTATAGAGATTGTGCAATATCCATTCATTGTAAGGATACCTTGACTGACTTGATAGAGTTGTAGATGATTGACTTTGATGTTATTCTTAGTATGGATTGGCTTCATGCCCGCTATGTCTTCATTGATTGTAGGACTTGAACTATTAAATTTTAATTTTCAATGAACCGGTCCTAAGTGGAAGGGTGACTTTGTTGCACCCAAGGATAGGTTTATTTTCTGCCTTAGGGCTAGAAAGCTAATTCCTACGGGATGTATATATCACCTCATGCGAGTCAAGATTGATGATGTAGAGTCTCCACCCGTAGAGTCAATTTTTATTTTCAATGAGTTCCCAAAATTCTTCCCTAACGATTTGCTTGGAGTCCCTCCGGATAGAGAGATTGATTTTGGGATAGATGTCCTCCCGAATATGCAACTTATTTTTATTCTACCATATATAATGGCCCTCCACTGAGTTGAAAGAGAAGTTGAGAGATCTCTTGGATAAGGAATTTATTAGACCGAATGTCTTTCCATGAGGAGCTCCTGTCCTATTTGTGTGAAAGAAGAATGGTTCCCTAAGGATGTGCAATGATTATCACTGGCTGAATAAAGTGATTGTCAAGAATAAGTATCCCCTTTCAAAGATAAATGACTTGTTTGACCAACTTCAGGATGTTGTTATTTTCTCAAAGATAGACTTGAGATCAGGTTATCATTAGTTAAAAGTAAGAGAATGTGACATATCAAAAATGTTTTTTGAATCTGATATGGTTATTTTGAGTTTTTGGTAATGTCCTTTGGATTGAAAAATGCACCTAAAGCCTTTGTGGACTTGACAAACAAAGTATTCAGATAGTATCTTGATATTTTCATGATTGTGTTTATGGACAACATTTTGGTGTATTCTAGAGATGAGGAAGAGCATGTCGATCACCTCAGAATTATTCTTCAGACTCTCAAATATAAGGAGTTGTATGCTATGTTTTCAAAGTATAAGTTTTGGCTCAAGTCTGTGGCTTTCCTAGGACAAATTATCTCGGGCAATGGTATTCGAGTAGACACTCAAAATATTGAGAGGGTTAAGAACTGGCCTAGACCAACCTCTCCGACTAACATAAGAAACTCCTTGGGTTTGGCTAGCTACTATTGCAGATTTGTTAAAGGATTTTCTTCCATATTCTTACCATTGACTAAACTATCTCAAAAGAAGGTCAAGTTCCAATGGTTTGATGAATACGAAAAGATCTTTCAAGAGTTAAAAACAAGGTTGGCTACTGCCTTAGTGTTGACTTTGCCTGAAGGGACTGACGAATTCATAAATTATTATGATGCATCAAGAGTAGGATTGAGGTGTGTATTAATGCAGAAAGGTAAAGTTGTATCTTATGCTTTTAGATAACTCAAGGTGCATGAGAGAAATTATCCAACACATGACTTAGAATTGGTAGCGGTGGTATTTGTTCTCAATATATGGTGCCACTACTTGTATGGAGCACATGTTGATGTATTCACAAATCACAAAAGCTTGCAGTATGTCCTTACCCAGAAAGAGATCAACTTGAGGTAAATGAGGTGTCTTGAATTTCTCAAGAATTATGACATGAGCATCCTCTACAATCCAAGTAAAGCTAATGTAGTTGTTGAAGCTCTTAATAGATTATCCATGGGAAGTATTACTCATATAGGAGATGAGAAGAAAGAGTTAACTAAAGAGGTTCATAGAATGGCACGATTAGGAGCTCAACTTGACGAACCTGGTGAAAGTGGAGTGCTAGAACATACGGGTCTACAATATCTCTAGTAGTGAAGGTGAAGGAGAATAAAGACCAAGATCCTATTCTACTACAATTGAAGGCAAATGTGCATAAGCAGAAGGTGATGGATTTTTCCAAGGGGAGAGACAGAGTATTGAGGTACAAGGCAGATTGTCTATTCCTAACATTGATGGCATATGGAGAGGATCATGCCAGAAGCTCACGGCTCTGGATATTCTATTCATCTAGGGTCAACTAATATGTACCATGACTTGAGAGAAGTCTATTGGTAGAGTGGGATGAAAAGAGACATCGTCAAGTTTGTTTCTAAGTGCCCGAATTTCCAACAAGTTAAAGTTGAGCATCAAAGGTCATGTAGAGTAGTGTAAAACTTTGAAATCCCAGAGTGGAAGTGGTAGATGGTTAACATGGACTTCATCACTGGCTTACCGAGGTCCCCCAGATAGCATAGTTCAATTTGGATGATAGTTGATAGGATGATAAAATATGCACACTTCTTGGAAGTAAAGACGACTAACACCATAGAGGATTATGCCTAATTGTGTATAAGAAAGATTGTTAGATTGCATGGAGTTCCTTTGTCTATCATCACAGATAGAGAATCTTAATTCACTGTCCAATTTTAGAGGTCTTTTCAGAAGGGCTTAGATTTGAAGGTGAACCTTAGCACAACTTTTCACCCTCAAATTGATAGCTATGCGGAACACACAATTTAGACGTTGGAGGATATGTTGAGGGTTTGTGTCATTGACTTCAAAGGTAATTGGGATGACCACTTGTCTCTTATTGAGTTGTCCTACAACAATAGCTTCCATTCGAGAATCAAGATGGCTCCACATAAGGTACTCTATGAAAGGAGATATAGATCATCGATTGAATGGTTTGAGGTAGGTGAAGCAAAATTGATTGAAACATATTTGATACACCAAGCTATGGAGAAAGTAAAGATCATATAAGGGAGATTGAAGACTGCACAAAGTCGACAAAAGTCCTACAATGATATTAGGAGGAAAGACTTGGAGTTTGAGGTCAATGATTAGGTGTACTTGAAAGTGCCACCCAAGAAGGGGGATAATGCATTTTGAGAAGAATGAAAAATTGAGCCTGAATACATTGGTCCCTACCTGATTGTGACACTACTAAAAAACTGCGAAAAAGCGACGAGCGGAAAAGCGACGGACTGCGTCGCTCAATGAAGCGACGGACTAACCGACGCAGTCCGTCGCTTAATTAATTAACAAATAAAAAAAATAATTTTTTTTGAGAAAGCGAAGGACCGGGTATACCTGTCCGTCGCCTTTTTTGGCGGTTTTTTCCGCCAAATATTTTTT
>JBCEWC010003482.1:6898-30153 GCA_038996855.1 Solanum aculeatissimum
CCAACAACCTCTGTCCATGAATGATAAGCTTTGAAGATTTTCTGAAAATGGATATGAGAAGAAGAATATCGTTGAAGAAGAGAAAGGTGTGGCTGCTAATAATATTTAATATAATTTAATTAATTTTACATTACTAAAAATTTATTATATCTATTAAAAATAATAATAATAAAATTCATAATAATGTATGATATTAAAGATGATGAGTTGAATGAGAAGGAAGAAAGAGAGAAAAAATGAAATAGAAAAAGAAAGAAAGAGACGTCAATCATAGGAAAAGAAAAGAAAAGAGAAGAGAAGAAAGAGAAGTAGAAAGACAGAAAGAGAAAGAAAGCAAAGAATAGAGTAATTTATTGGTAAAATATGTTATACATCGTAATAAAAAGAAGTACCTTAAAAAGAGTAATATTTGATGTATAATATATTATTTATGTAAATACTCCTTGAAGTTTTAGGCCCTTTTTGAGGATTTCTTTGAAGATTTGGGTTGATATTTGGCAGCCGAATTGGCTCATTGTTGAAGCATTTTTTTGGGTTTTTTTCTTTCTTTAAGAGTTCCTAATTTAACAACAATATGATATATAATTAGTATGTAGAAAATAAAATACTAAAATTATAACTTTTTGCTATTAATTTGACATAAATATAGACTTATAACCAATTTAATGAGTAAGGAACTCGAAAATAAGATCATGATAGAAAGTTTAAAAAGTATCTTTACTACTAACTCTAAAAGAAAGAGAAGACCATAAAACCAATAGTAATAACAATAGTAATAGTAGCAAGTCGTAAATTTGTTTTTCTAAAAATAGTAAAAATATTATTATAACACCCCCGATTAGGATCCTACGAGTGTGGAAAGATTGGCCTGAAAAATGACCTAGAGTTAATGTACGAGGGTGACATACGACCTGTAAGAGGAGTTACAGATCATAAGTGGGTTCGTAGGTGAAAGGGCTTGGCTTGAAAGAAATTAGAGTTTTTAGGAAAGTGACCTACGAGTTATCAAATGACCCATATAACGGGTTACAGCCTACAGAAATACTTCGTGGAATGAGGCCAGGAAAATGAGAAAAATGGCTAAGTGTGGAAGGATTCTACGAGTCCAACCATGACCCATAAGTTCATATACGGCTCGTAAGATGGTTCATGATTTTGGGGCAAAAAATAATGGTTTTTGGATCTTTGTTTGCGAATAACATTACTGGTCGTGCTTCTTTGTATGATCCATACACTGACTCTCGTGGTTTGGAATGCCGGATTCATTAAGGATATTTTCAACCTTTCTTATTCCCTTAACAACCTTATATATCCCCTCCATGACTCCTCATGCAATCCCAAGCCCCTCACCCATCAAGTTGAGTGCAAATGATTCCAATCGTCTAAGTTCTAGTACGAGTTCGTATATGTATTTACTTTAAATGGTCATATCTCTTAGCACAGAAAGAATAGATTATGGACGACCCACCAAATTAAATCTATTTGAATTGTTTTTCCAACAAAACTGATTTCACCTCATTCAGAGTTTGGATAAAAAAGTTACACCCATTTTATGAAGCACTATTAGGTTGCCAATTCATACAACCCACTCTACAGGTCGTGGATTGTCTTACGGTAAATGGGATTTCATGGGAACGATCCAGCCAATTTTAAAAAGGGTGTTTTTGTCCTTTTCTCACACCCTAGGCCCAATGCAACGTCGTTTTGGCCTCTATTATGCCCCATATTAGTTTTATACTCCCCATTTACCCGATTCCTAAACCAAAGTTCATGATTTCTCCATAGTTCTTCGGCTAAGGTATGTGGGGTTGATTTGTGAAGCCCTTTCCTTTGGAAAATTCAAGTTTCTTATTCTATTTTGGGTTCAACGTTTATGCATGTTGTGAAGTTTTGGAAAGTTGATCTAATCATGCAATTTGTGATGCATCCTTCGTTATATGAAGCATATTAGTATTATGTTATGACCTATGATGCATATTGAGTTGAAATTCACGATTTTCTTGTTAGGGTTTTACAAGTACCATTTTGGATTGATTTGAATGATTCCAAATGATTACATCCAATCTTATGTATGCATGATATATATATGAATTTCATGTTTACAAGTCTGTGAGCATGCAAATTTCATGTTTTGACCTAACTTATATGCAAATGTCTCATTGCTTCACAAGTTTGAACGATATTTCTCATAAAAGGCGAGTGACAATGTGTTCAAGTACGTAAAGTGGTCCCTATTTTGACTACTAATTATTGTTCCATAATAAAATAGTCTTCTATGTAAAGTGATGCATTGTTCACTCAAGTATACTACTATTTCAAATGTACATGACAACACATGTTTTCTCCCATATTTGAGTTTATGTGACTTATCATGCACTCAAGCAAGAGTATGTTCTTTATTTATTTTATGCATAATCTCATGTTCTATGATTAAAGTAATGTGTTAAATGATCGCCCGCATGTAAGTTCTCTTCATAATTCAAATATGTCTCTTCTATGGCTTACAATTTAAATCTCTATATTTTATTCTTGTTCTAAGTTTATATGATTCCCTCATTCACGACTATGCTCATCTATGCATCCTACCAAGTTCTTTCTAAAATTACCCCGTTTATGCTTAAATGTTATTGACTAGATTATGACTTATTAATGCATTTAAAAAATATATATAATAATATGAAACTTAATATGGATCATTTCATCATTGTTTCCATGTCATGGATTGCATACCTACATCCCAGTACATTCAAAGTACTGACACAATCTTCTATGCTTACATGATGTAACCATGTAGGGACCGACGCTCCTCATTATCCTCCACGTGGCTAACTTGGATTTGTGAGGATTGTGCTTGTGGTGAGGCCTCTAGTTCGGGGATAATATCTAACTTCTATCTTGCTCATGTTGAGGCTTTATTTCACTTTACTTTCTAGTTTGAGGGTGAGCCTTGGACATGTCTTGGTCCCCGTCCTATTCATGCTTAGAGGTGTTGTTGGATATCACGCTATGTACCTATGATGTGTTGTTGACATTTTGTTTGGAGATTTATCCTTTAGATCCTATCCCTTATGTGATGCTATTGATAATGATGGAAAGTGATAAAAGTCCTAAGTCCCTATTTTCCCATAGCTTGAGTTCTACTTACCGTCCCCTTAGTACTTGCTTGCTATGTGTTTCATGCAAATCCTATTCCCCTATTCATCCACAGAGTGTGAGTCATAAGACCCTATTCCCTTACAATTATATGTCGAATCTTTACTTTATATTCTGCAACCAAAGTTGTGCAAATAATATGCTAAGAGCCTTGTTTGGGTTGCCTTTAGGTTTTCCATTCGTTGTGGAATATCTAGGACCTAGGTTGGGTCATGAAAACCTTGGTATTAGAGCACTAGGTTTATTAATGGTCCTTGGTCATCCAACACACCTTATCGAGTAGAGTCTTATTCATGGGTGTGAAGTGTGCCACATCTATGAGTAGGAGGCTATAAGGCGTTTAGAAACTATCTCACTTCTTTCATGATCTATGTCATGTCTTAGAGTTTTCCTAAGATTCCCTTTATCTAATGGATCATTCTCTACGCTTTTCTAGATAATGCCTCCAAAAAGGATGCCTCAAGCCCCACAAGACGAAGGAGTAACCAATGCGGAATTTTGAGTCGTCCTCACTATGTTGGCACAAATTGTGATCAACCAAGCCAACCAAGGAGGTAATGTCCCAAATGCTCCCACTCCAGCTTTGAGGGTAAGGGACTTTGCTAGGATGAACCCTCTTGAGTTCCATGGATCAAAGGTGAAGAAGGATGCTCAATAGTTTGTGGATGAAATACACAAGGTGTTTGCCGTTATGGGAGTGACTTCGGAGGAGAAAGCGGAGTTAGTGGCTTTCAAATTAAAAGGGGTGGCTCAAGTATGGCACACTCAATGGAAAAGTGAGATGAATGAGGATTGGGGTCCTATATCTTGGGGAGAGTTCAAAGACGTATTCCTAGATCACTTCTTTCCCTTGTTGTTTAGAAAAGCCAATATGCAAAAATTTATCAACCTTAAGCAAGGGAATATATGTGAGGAAGTATTCCCTCAAGTTCACTCAACTCTCCAAATAGGCCCCATCATTGGTCACTGACCCCCATGCTAGAATGAGTAAATTTTTTATGTCGGGGTTATCTGATTCACTTGTTCAAGAATGTAAGACTGTCATGTTAGTAAAGGAGATGGAAATTTTGAGGCTTATGACCTATATATAACAAATTCAGGATGAAAAGATGAGAAAGAGTGCAAGAGAATCAAAGAGGGCACGCTTTGATGAGGGTGGGACATCATCTACCAAGACTTTGGAGCCTAGGAGTAAGAGGGAGAGAAACCCCTATCCTATTTGTTACAAGTGTGGCAGAATGCATCTAGGGGAGTGTTTAATGGAACGTAAAGGTTGCTTTGAGTGCGGTGAGTTTCGATATAAGAGAAGGGATTTCCCAGTGGCCGCTAGAAATGGAAGAGAAAGAGCTCGAAATGCCTTCCCTGGTAAGTATATGTTTCTCCCGAATGTGGTAATGACTGATGCTAGATGGTTTCATGATTATGATGCTACAATTGATGTTTTGGTGGAAGTGGTTGCATTAATGTAACCATCTGGACTTTCCAAAACCATGTTGATACTATGTACACCAATTTTGAACTCATTTTGGGTGGTTAATGGTCAACATAAGTCTCCCTTATGTTGCAATGTTCAACAGGATTGCATTGGTTAAGCAATTCTTAAGAATAGTTGGAATGGTCAACTTTAACTGGTCATATCTCTTAGTATATGAAGATTTGGGTGGTCTATAACCTATCAAATTGAAGCTCTTTAAGTTAGCTTTCCAACACATTCAATTTCACTTGAATCCAAGATCAGATAGAGAAGTTATGTCCAATTTCATAAGGCCATTTGTGCAAGGGTTGTACTTGGAATTTTGGCTAAGGCAGGGTACCAAAAGACCCCAAGTGGGTCGTGTGCCACTTGATGAGTCACGAACCTATACTAGGGCCTAGATGTGACACGACGAATGGGATACCCGAAGGCAACCCAAACAAGCCTCTTAACATATCATTTGTATATCCTTGGTTGCGAAAGCATAATTAAATAATGATCAAGTAATAAATAATTCTAAGGGAATAGGGGCTTATGACTCATGCTATGGGGATAGATAGGGGAAAGGAATTTACATGAATCACATAACAAGCAAGTACTAATGGAAGGTTAAGTAGGAACCAAGCTATGGGGAAATATTGACTTAGGACTTTCATCACTTCATATCATTTATCAATAGCATCAAATAACATCACATAAGGGATAGGGTCTAAGGGATAAATTTTCATAAAATCTCAATATCTCAACATAGGTACATAGCGTAGTATCCAAAAACACCTCTAAGCATGAATAGGAAGGGGGCCAAGATATGTCCTGGGCTCACCCTGAAACTAGAAAGTGAAGTGAAGTGAAATAAAGTCACGTGATAATCAAGATAGAAACTAGATATTGTCCCCAAACTAGATGACTTACCATAAGAAAAATCTTTTATGATCCAAATTCTAGCCACACAGAGGATATCGATGAGCGCTAGTCCCTACATGGTTAGATCATGTAGGCAAAAAGTATGTATTAGTACTTTGAAGGTAATAGTATGTGGGCATACAATGCACAAATCATGAGTCATTAAACTAGTGAACAACATGATCATTTAGAACATCACATTTATCGTAAAACATAAGATAATGAGGGATACAAGTTATCATGAATAAGTAAAATAGCCATATATTTTGGGAAAAACTTTGAGCTTACATCAATGAAAAAACCAGATAATATGAATGAAACTCTAGAAATCATAATGAAGGACACCACACATACTTGGAAAGAATGTAATATACCTTTATGAGTAATACCAATGATAATAACAAACGACCATAACATATGGGAAAGAAGCCATGTAAGCTTTAGAGACAATGAGTTATACAACTTTATGACACCTTTGGACATGACATAAAGAAACCATCATGATCATCATAAGAGGGACAACTTAGGACCATAAGGAGAACTTGAACATGTGTGAGAGCAACCTTTAACCGACATAAACCATGTGAGCTAAGACATGGAGTCCCGATGTTTCCCCCACATAGGAAGAAAGGGGGAAGTCACTTTCCAAGGCGACCTCCTTAGATTCCTAAGTGGATGTACTAAATAAAGCTATTAAGCAACCTCTACTAACAGGTGGTCTAGAAGCCAACCTCTACTAGCGGTGACCCCTATGTCCTTCAGTGGCACGTAGTTATGGGACAATGGAATTCTACTAATGGTCTTTTACCCTAGATATGGGGAGTATCCACATCTATCCCAAGGTCTACTCTGTGCTAAGTATGAATCTCACGGAATAACCAAAGACATAAATCATAGAATCATCTAGTATGGAGAGGTATTCTACTAATTCATTCTAGAAGACTTTCAAACATAGATCATCATCATAAGGATTACACCTAAATATGGTTTATGCCTCTACTATTGGCCTATCATCATCTCATAATCTTCACTAGGTGGAGGACTCATACCTCAATCATTTATTCATTCTAAACTTCATAAAACTAGTCCCATTGGACATAAAAAAAATATAGGGATAGTAATGACATGCACAACTTGTATACCATAACATCAGAAAGAGGGCTTTACACTAACACATAGCTTTCATAGGATTTCAACAAATTTCATAACATACTTGATATGCCTCATCCTCCATCACATTTATGAACTAACATACATATAGTGAAACCTTTTCATCATTTATAAGAAACTTCATCATTAAACTGTCACCAATAGAAATCATTCATAATTAGAAAACTCAATATGAAAAGTTTGGTGGACTCATGCATGTAACTTTAAATCGTGTAACTCAAAAGTATAGATATGAGAAAAGTAAAATTAACTCATTTGAAAGACATTCAAACCAATCCACCCATATTGTAGTAAAACCACCAATTTGGGTATCATGAAACCAACCAAAAATCCATAATCCTTCATAGCACATAATGAAACCCTCATTATTTAGAAACCATACTTAAAGACATGTGGTAAGGACTATCAATTTAAACCATTCCCAATAACCCATCATAATCATACATATCATTTTTCAAGCATAGGCATAGAAAAATAAAATTCATATTATACATCATCCACTTCATAGTATCTCATGCTTTCACAACATTCATAGCTTGAAATATCATAAAATAACTCATAGGAGAGAAACCTTTGAAAGGAAATCATGCAACTAAACTAATTGGATGATAATTCTTATTATATCTCATGCACAATAGGAGTAAAAGAAGTACCCATACGAAATCATCCACTAATCTTAAAGAAATTTGTAGAAAAGCTTTTGGGGACTCCATGGGTAGAAGGACCCACGAATGAATGACCCACATACCTAAACTTTTTGAACTAGATGGAGGGAGCTTGATGAGACTTGGAGAGCTTTACTTGGGTTCTTGAATTCCAACAAGTGTTCTTGAAAATCTTGAGAATAGTTGGAGGATTTGGGAAGATTAGAGAGGATTTTTGAGAGAGTTTTTGTGATTTAGGACTTGACTAAATATGAGGGATTCCTATCTATATAGATATTGGGTTATTACCCAATTTCCCTAAAGTGAAATAGAAAAATTTCAAAAATATTTGACATACGGCGTGACAAGTCCACAATGTGTACCTCTTATAGATAAGGGTATTTTTGTGCGAAGTTCAATTTTTCTTATCTATTTTCGCCTGGGAATGAATTTATGTCAATTTAACACTATTAGGCGATAGGTTCGTGACACAGACAGGTCGCAAACATTTTTAGATAAGCTCTGAATCACCCAAAAAATTATTTTTCGCTGCGAGTCATCTAATAATCGAAGACTAGTCTTTTCATACACAAATTTACCCCATGAATAAGAATATGAAGTTGGATTTTCTAAATCATGCACAGATTTTGAGATATTCAACAAATACATTATAGGGTATTTTTTCGAGGTGCAGGAAAGGTGTTACATGATAGTCCATGTGGGGGTGTCGTCTGACCTCCCACAAGTTATGGTGAAGTATTTCGTGAAGGTCTCGTCCTAAGAAATGGTTCTAAGTATAAGGTTAATGTTCCAAAACTCGCATCAACTAGACTGAAGCTCTCACGGTCCATTTGTCCCTTGATGGTCCGTGAGGCCTTCTGTGGGAACCAACCTACTCTGGAATTTGACCAAGGCCAGCTCCACTAATCAGTACACGGTCCATGTGTCATCTCACAAGTTGTGAAGCTCTTTGATGGGCCACCTGGACTCTTTATAAATTCCATTTTATTAATGATTTATTTGTAATTTTGGTTATTTCCTAAGGTCATTTTGAAAGTTCTAAGCCCTTCTAAATGTCTAATTTAGCCTATACACCTCTATTTCCATTGAAATTCATTTTCAAGCACATAGACTATTCATCACTCTATTCTAAGAACACTCAAGTGAGACTTTGGAGATAACTTTGAGCTTAGGGAAGGGTCTTCTTCAATCAGTGTCTTTATTTTATTGGTAATTTAAGGTATGTGGGAATTTTTTGATGGCTCCTTTTAACCATGAAGCCCCAAATGTTCTCTTCACTTGATTTATGAAATCTAAGCTTACTTTAAATATGGGTCTTTAAAATTAGTGTTGATTTAGGTAAATTGAAGCAAGGGTTGTACTTATTTGATGATTTTAAAGTGATTTAAGTTCAATTATAATGAATTGCATTAAGGTTTTGAAGGTGTAATTATGCATGTCCCTTTAAGCTTTTAATCTAAGCATGGGTTGTTTAATTTATGATTCAATTATGGATTTCTTTGTGATTTAAGAATGAATCTGTCTTATTATGATATTTTAAATATGAATCTATATTGCCCATGTTATCTCATAATCATCCATGGTATTTACATACATGAGAATTGGTTTTTATGAAGTATATAATGTGGGTTATGACCCAATGATGTTTATGACTATATTTTCAAGAAAAAAATGGGTACGCCAAGGTTATGATCACACTATGTCTATGATATGACTCTTTGAGTAACTATGGATGTTTACACCACTAATAATGATAAGGAAGGAGCTATTCCTATGCATGAAAGTATGTTATGAAGTATCTTTTGTCTTTTAGCCTAAGAATTCATGGTTATGGAAATGTGATTAGACCTTTAGGCCTAAGCATGCATGGTTATGTTTTCAAGAACTTACTCTCTTTTCAAAAATACTTATGTATATGTATTATTGTGAGATAAAGGCTTAGTACCAAGGGATTAGAGGCAAGGAGGACTATCCCGAAGGGTCCTTACTCCTTTCCGTCAAACTATATTTAATATAGAAATGTTTATGCCTCTATTAGAATGATGAAGAATAGATATACCTCTGTCAAGTAAGTCACCTTTTTATTCATTTTGGGGTAAATGATGGAGTTCCAAATTATATCTCACTTGGTCTTTCTTCTATTAAGGTCCCATACCCGTTATGTTTAATATTATAGCATTCATGTATCATTGATTTCATGGCATTATGATATTGTATTCTTCTTATATACTTCGTTTTACATATATGTGCCCTTGTCATCTAACATTGATTTGCAAGATTTAATCTTCATAAGAACTTGCATGCCCGCATACTTAGTACATACTCTTTTGCTTACATGACTTATCCATGTAGGGACCGGAGACTACCACCTTCTACCTTTTGACGACTAGTTGATTGACAAAGAGTTACTTGTGGTGAGTTCTATCATCCAAAGGCAAGCCAATTTCTATCTACCTACTATGATTATGATATTTATTTTTTTACTTTTAGGGTGAGCCCGGGACGTGTCTTGGCCCCCAACCTATTTTAGACTTGAGGCATTATTGGGCATCTTGTAGTCTATCATACAAATTATGCTATGTGTATCTTTGGGATGTTATGGTTAAGTATTATGTATGCAGGATATGATTATGTGTTATGAAATGATATGGAAAGTCCTAAGTCCCATGATATCCCCATAAGTTGAGTTCTCCTTACCCATCCCTAGTTTTATGTGTGATGCGCTATATGAATCCATGTAAATCCCTATCCCTATGATATCCCTATAGCATGAGTCATACTTACCCGCCCTGTAGAACTATGTGTTTAAATGTATATTTATGCGCTTCCAAATTGATGATATGCCAATGTATGGTATGAGGCTTGTTTGGGGCCTCTCGTGTTCCCATTCACTGTGTCACTTCACGACCCTACTCTTGGGTCATGACAAACATAGTATCAGAGAACTAGGTTTATAAATGATCCTCGAAGTCTAACATGTCATGTGGAGTAGAGTCCTATTCATGGGTGTAAAGTGCACCATACCTATGAGTGGGAGGCTATGGTGACGTTTTAAGAATCGTCTCACTTCTTCATTTATTATGTCATGCCATGGACCATGTATTTAGACTTCTTGACACTAATAATGTCATTGGTACTCTTTCAAAATATGACTTCACAAGGGCTTCTTTACCTAGGCAGGCCCTAGTTAATGAGGACTCAATCCCTCAAGATCCTATGGGGGAGACGGCTACTCCTAATAATCTTTGTGATAACTTTTCTATTCTAGCTTAAGCCATGGACAATCAAGTAAGGCATACCAATCCTCCTTCTCAAGTCCAAACTCTAGCTTCTAGAGTGAGAGATTTTACCCAGATGAATCCTCCAAAATTCTATGGTTCAAAGGTTGATGAGGACACACATGAAGTTATTAATTAGATTTCTAAAGTGTTGACTGTTAGGGGAGTGACTTTTGAGGAGAAAGCTGAGCTAACGTCTTATCAATCGAAGGATGTGGCTCATGTGTGGTATACTCAGTGGTTGATGGAGAGGGTTGTTGATGCTCAGGTTGGTTTAGAAGAGTTTAAATTTTCTTTTCTGGATAGTTTCTTCCCTCTTGATCTTAGGGAGACCAAGATAATAGAATTTATCAAACTCAAACAAGGTGGCATGACTGTGAGAGACTATTCTCTCAAGTTCACAAACCTCTCAAAGTATGCTCTTATGCTAGTGGCTGACCCTCGTGCAAGAATGCCCAAGTTTATTTATGAGATCTATGATTTGGTTGTTAATGGGTGTCATACAACTATACTTATTCGGGATATGAACATCTCCAGGCTCATAACTTATGCTGAATAGATTAAAAGGGAGAAGTCAAGAAAAGGAAGGTGAATGATGCTAAGAGGGCCTGTTATGATGGTGGATTCTCTAACTTTAAAGGTGGTGGACACACCTACTTATAGCAAGGCCAATGCTCTAATGTAAGGTCTATTGATACTAGAGTTACTCCTTCCAAAGCACAAATTGGAGTTGGACCATTGCGTTTTTGATATTACAAATATGGAAAGGTCTATTCCGGGAGATGCTTGTGGGGATCGGGTGCTTGCTATCGGTGTAGTAATGTGGGCCACAAAAATGTTGAATGCCCTAAGGCTGCTAAGAAGGGTCAAGGTCAAGTGGCTCAGGGTGGTCAAATTCAACCAAGGGTTCTTCCAAGAGATGCTCCTAGAAACAATAGGTTATATGCCTTGCTTGCTCGTCATGAAGTAGAGGAGACTCTAGATATGGTGACTGGTATGTTAAAATTATTTGATTCTAATGCTTATGCTTTGCTTGATCCAGGTACAAATCTATCTTTTGTGACTCCTCTGTTGGCTGTTAAATTTAGTTTGAGTCCTGAAATTTTGAGAGAACCCTACTCAATTTATACTCTCATAGGTGAATCTATTAATATTTCCCAAAAGGTCTATCGGGGTTGTCCTATTTCAGTCTTGCATAAAGTCCTTCCTTGTGATCTTGTAGATCTTGAGATGTTCAATTTTGATATTATTCTGGGGATAGATTGGTTGTATGCTTCATATGCCTCTATTGATTGTAGAACCCAAAAGGTTAAGTTTCAGTGACCTAATGAGCCATTTTTGGAATGGGAGGGTAGTGACTCGACTATTAAAGGTCGTTTTATTTCCTACCTCAAGAATTGGAGAATGATTTCTAAGGAGTTTATCTATCATATTGAGGGTTAGAGATGTGGAATCTGAGTCACTAACTCTTGAGTCGATTCCAGTGGTTAATGAGTTTTCAGATGTTTTTCCCGAAGACTTGCCTGGTATTCCTCCTGAAAGGGAAGTGGATAGATCTCTTTTCAGATACTCAGCCTATTTCCATTTCTCCTTATTGTATGGACCTGGCTAAATTAGAAGAATTGAAGGACCATTTAAAGGATCTTTTAGAGAAATGTTTTATCAGGCCAAGTGTTTCGCCTTGGGGTGCTCCTGTGTTATTTGTAAGGAAGAAGTATAGGTTACTTCAGATGTGTATCGACTATCGATAATTAAATTAAGTGACAATCAAGAATAAATATTTGTTGCCAAGTATTGATGATTTGTTTGATAAGTCGCAAGGAACTACTCATTTCTCTAACATTGATATCTACTTCGGTTACCATCAATTAAAAGTTTAGGAGTGTGATATTCCCAAAATTGTTTTCTGGACTAGGTATGGGCATTTTGAATTCATGGTGATGTCATTTGGTTTGACTAAAGCTCCACCTGTATTTATGGACCTTATGAATTGGGTGTTCAAGCCTTTCCTTGATAGGTTCATGGTTGTCTTCATTGATGATATTCTGATTTACTCTCGAAGTGAGCAGGAGCATATGGATCATTTAAGGTTGGTTCTTTAGACTTTGAGAAAGAAGCAACTGTTTGTCAAGTTTAGTGAATGTGAGTTCTAGTTGGGTGAAGTAGTTTTCCTTGGTCATGTGGTATCTGGTGATGGTATTAAAGTTGACGCAAAGAAGACCGAGGCCGTGAAAAATTAGCCTAGACCACTGAATCCTTATGATATTCAAAATTTTCTTGGGTTGGATGGTTATTATCAAAGGTTTGTTCAAGGATTTTTGTCCATTGCATCTCCATTGACTAAGTTTACCAAAAATAAGGCTAAGTTCGTATGGTCAGATTAGTGTGAGAAGAATTTTCAAACTTTGAAAGATCGGCTCATATCAACTCCTATTTTGACTCTACCTGATAGCTTAGATGGATTTGTGGTGTATTGTGATACTTTTTGAATTGGTTTGGGTTGTGTGCTCATGCAATATGGTAAGGTGATCACTTATGCATCAAGGCAATTGAAAGTGCATAAACAGAATTACCTGACCCATGATCTTGAATTAGCGACTATGGTATTTGCTTTGAAGATTTAGAGACATTATTTATATGAGGTTCATGTTTAAGTTTTCACCAATCACAAGAGTTTGCAATATGTGTTCACTCAAATAGATCTAAAATTGAGGCAAAGAAGGTGGTTGGAGCTACTTAAAGACTATAACATGAATATTTTATATCATCCTAGCAAGGCTAATGTTGTGACTGATGCTCTCAGTAGGCTGTCTATGGAAAGTGTGGCCCATATTGATGTAGGAAAGAAAGAGTTAGTCAAAGATTTTCATCATTTGGCTAGGTTGGTTGTTAGATATCTGACTCTAATGATGGTGGCATTCATATTCAAAATGAGGATAAGTCTTTTGTGATTGTTGATGTCAAGGCAAAGGAAGATTTATATCCCTCTTTGGTAGAGTTGAATAAGTTAGTTGCCAAAAAGGAGATAGAGGCTTTCTCCCAAGGGGGCGATGGTTTTCTTTGGTATCAAGATCGGGTATGCATTCTGGATGTTGATTGTCTTAAGGGGGTGATTATGAGTGAAGCATACAATTCTTATTATTCTATACATCTGGGATCCATAAAAAAAGTATTGGAATTTGTGAAAAGTGTATTGGTGGCATGGTATAAAGAAAGACATAGCCAAGTTTGTGTTCGAGTGCCCTAATTGTCAACAGGTGAAAGTAAAACATCAAAGGCCCAGCGGTTTGGCTCAAGATATTGAGATTCCTACTTGGAAGTGGGAAGATGTGAATATGGATTTTGTGGTTTGTTTGCCCTGTACCCGAAAGCAATTTGATTCTATTTGGGTTGTTGTTATAGGATGACCAAGTTGGCTTATTTCTTACTGGTCAAGACTACCTTAAATACCAAAGATTATGCACGGTTATATATCTGAGAGTTGGTTAGATTGCATGGTGTGCCTATGTCTATCATATCAAATCGTGGTACCCAATTTACTTTTCACTTTTGGAAATCATTTCAAAGAGGGATTGACACTAAGCTGAAGTTAAGTACAACTTTGTATCCTCAAATCAATGGTCAAGACAAAAGGATAATTCAAACTTTTGAGGACATGTTGAGGGTTTGTGTATTAGAATTAAAGGGAAATTGGAATGATCATCTATCACTTATTGAGTTTGCCTACAACAACAGTTTTCATGCTAGCATTGGTATGGCACTATTTGAAGCTTTATATGGGAAAAGGCGTAGATCCCCGGTGGGATTGTTTGAGTTGGGTGAGACGGCTTTGATAGGCCCAGATTTTGTGATTGAATATATCGAAAAAGTGAAGTTGATTAGAGAAAGGTTGAAAACAGCTCAAAGTCACCAAAAGTCTTATTCGGATGTTAGGAAGAGAGACCTTGAGTATTGTGTCGGTGATTGGGTGTATGTGAAGGTTTAACCTATGAAGGGTATAATGCATTTTGGTAAGAAGGGCAAGTTAAGTCCCCGGTATGTCAGCCCATATGAGATTGTTGAGCGGTTTAGTAGTGTGGCTTATAGATTGAATTTACCTTTGAAAATGAGTTCTATCCACCCGATGTTCCATGTGTCTATATTGAGGAAGTTGGTTAGTGATCCTAGATAAATTGTACCTTTAAAAGGTGTTGAGGTTGAGGAGAACTTGACTTATGAAGAAGTACCGGTTGAAATTTTGGATAGACAAGTGAAGCGGCTTTGCAGCAAGGATGTGGCTTCAGTTAAAGTGCTTTGGAGAAATCAACATGTGGAAAGTGCTACATGGGAGGCGTAGTCGGACATGATGAGGCGATATACCTATCTCTTTCAATATATTCAAGCCTAAGGTACTAGGTTCTTTCTATTCCAAGTGATCCTAATTCTTTAATTCTTGAGTTTCTTGACATGACATGCATACATGTGCACAAAAATGATTTAAAATATGTTTTGACTTAATTTTTGATGATTTTATGATTTTCAAATAATGATTTATATATTGTGTCTTCACACTTTAAGTTTCTTGATTAAGTCAAGCTTCTTAGGCCATATTCTAGCCCATTTAAGGACGAATGTTCCCAAGGGGGAGATGATGTAAGGACTCGGACTTTTGAAAACCATGTCGATGCTATATATACTGATTTTGAACTCATTTAGGGTGGTTAGTGGTCACCATGAGTCTCCCTTATGTATCCATGCTCAAGAGGATTGCATTGGTTAAGCTTTTCATACGAACCATTGGAAGGGTCAATTTTAACTGGTCATATCTCTTAGAATAGAAAAGATTGGGTGATCTATGACCTATCGAATTGAAGATCTTTGAGTTAGCTTTCCAAAACATCAATTTTTACTTGACTTCGAGTTTAGATAGAGAAGTTATGCCCATTTTTGTAAGGCCATCTGTGCAGGGGTTGTACTTTGACTTTTGGCTAAGGCGGGGCACCAAGAGACCCCAAACTGGTTGTGTGACACTTAATGGTACGTGTGGGGGTCTTTTCTAACCTCTCGCGAGTCGTGGTGAAGTGTTTCGTGAAAGACTCATCCTAAGAAATGGTTCTAGGTATATGGTTAATATTTCATAACTCGCGTCACCTATATGGAAGCCCTCACGGTCTGTTTGGCCCTTGATGGTTCTTGTGGCCTTCCGTTGGACACAGCCTAGTCTAGAATTTTGACCAAGGCCAGCTCCATGGACAAGTACACTGTCCTTGTGTCAGCCCACGAGCTGCGACAATCTTTGACGGGCCACCTAAACTCATTTTAAATCCCGTTCCATTAATGATTTATTTGTAATTTTAGTTATTTTCTAAGGTTATTTTAGACTTCCTAAGCACTCCTAAACATCGTATTTATCCTATACACCTCCATTTCAATTCAAATTCATTTTCAAACACTTAAATTGTTCATCTATCTCTTCTAAGAACTCCTCTCAAGTGAGCCTTTGGAGATTATCTTGGATCTAGAGGAAAGGTCTTCTTCATTTTCTTGGTAATCTAAGGTATGCAGGAATTTATTCATGTCTCTTTTCAACCATGAAGCCTCAAATGTTCTCTTCACTTGATTTATGAAATCTAAGCTTACTTTAAATATAGGCCTTTAAAATAGTTGTTGATTTAGGTAAATTGAAGTAAGGGTTGCACTTATTTGTTAATTTTAAAGTGATTTAAGTTAAATTATGATGAACTGCATTAAGGTTTTAAAGGTCCAATTATGCATGTCCCTTTAAGCTTTTAATCTAAACATGGGTAGTTTAATTTATGATTCAATTACGGATTTCTTTGTGATTTAACAATGAATCTATCTTATTATGATGTTTTAAATATGAATCTCTATTTCCCATGTTATCTTATCATCATCCATGAAATATGCATACATGAGCATTGGTTTTTATGAAGTATATGATGTGGGTTATGACCCAATGATGTTCATGACTATATTTTCAAGTAAAGAATGGGCAGGACAAGGTTATGATCACACTATGTCTATGATATGAATCTTTGAGTAACTATGGGTGTTTACACCACTAAGAATGATAATAAAGGAGCTATTCCTATGCATGAAAGTATGTCATGAAGTATGTTTTGTCTTTTAGCCTAAGAATGAATGTTTATGGAAATGTGATTTGGCCTTTAGGCCCAAGTATGCATAGTTATGTTTTCAAGAACTTACTTTCTTTTCAAAAACACTTATGTATATGTATTCTTATGATATGAAGGCTTAGCATCGAGGGATTGGAGGTAGGGAGGACTATCCCAAAGGGTTCTTACTCCTTTCCGTCAAACTATGGCCTAATATAGTAATGTTTATGCCCCAATTGGGATGATTAAAAATGGATCTACCTTTGGCAAGTAGGTTAGCTCTTTATCCATTGTGGGGTAGACCATTGAGTTCCAAGTTATAACTCACTTGGTCTTATATCGATTAAGGTCACATCCCCATTATGTTATATATTATGACATTTATGCATCATGGATTTCATGGAATATTGATATTATATTCTTCCTATATACTTCTTTCTACATATATGCACCCTTGTCATCTAATATTGATTTGCAGGATTTCATGTTTGTAAGCACTTGCAAGCCCCCATAGTTAGTCCATTCAAATGTACTAAAAGATACTTTTTTGCCTACATGATCTATCTTTGTAGGGACTGGAGAGTACCACCTTCCACCTTTTGACGGCTAGTTGATTGACAAAGAGTTGCTTGTGGTGAGTCCTATCATCCAAGGACAAGCCAACTTCTAGCTACCTAATATGAACATGATGTTTATTTCTTTACTTTGTGGGTGAGCCAAGGATGTGTCTTAGCCCCCAACCTATTATGCAATAGAGGCATTGTTGGACATCTTGCATTCTATCGTATAGATTATTCTATGTGTATCTTTGAGATATTATGGTTACATATTATTTATGCATGATATGATTATGTGTTATGAGATGATATAGAAAGTTCTAAGTCCCATGATATCCCCATAGCTTAAGTCCCCCTTACCCATCCATAGTTTTATATGTTATATGCTATGTGAATCCATGTAAATCTCTATCCCTATGATATCCCCATAGCATTTTGTAGATGTGTTTAAATGTATATTTATGCACTTCCAAATCGATGATGTGCAAATGTATGCTATGAGGCTTATTTGGGGACTCTCAGGTTCCTATTTGTCGTGTTACTCCTAGGCCCTACTCTCAGATCGTGATAGGTAAGGTATTGGCAGAGCAGTAGTTTCCATGTTCATCCCCATGCATCATTTATTCTAGTCTTTACTTATTGATCATTGTGCATGCATAATCACGAAGTTTTCTTTGCATTGAATCTAATGTGCAATCCTGAAAATATGTCTTGTGTCCATCTAAAATAATGTTGGTGTTAATGATTTAAATCTTCATGAAAATAATTTTAATTAGTGTCTTAAGTGTGACTATGAAAAACATGTTATGTATGCATTCAAAAGGGATAATGTTTTATGTTAATGATTTTAAACCCTACACGAAAGTGATTTTGGGTTGTGTATTAGGATTGATGATGGGTTGCTATATGTGCGTGTTTATTTCCATTTTATCGTGCTAGCTTGATCAACATTCGGGGATGAATGTTTCCAAGGGGGGTGAGATATTGTAACAGCCCAGATTAGGATCCTACGAGTGCAGAAAGATTGGCTTGAAAAATGACCTAGAGTTAATGTACGAGGGCGACATATGGCCCATAAGAGGAGTTACGGATCACAAGAGGGTTCTTAGGTGGAGGGCCTTGGATTGAAAGAAATTGGAGTTTTCAGGAAAGTGACCTGTGAGTTATTAGATGGCCTGTATAATTGGTTATGGCCTATAGAAATCCTTTATGGAATAAGGCCAGGAAAATGAGAAAAATGGCTAAGTGTGGAAGGAATCTAAGATTCCAAACACGACACATAATTTCATATATGGCTCGTAAGATGGTTCATGATTTTGGGTCCAAAAATATTGGTTTTCGAATCTCTGCTTGCGAACAACAACATGGGTCGTGCTTCTTTGTACGACCCGTACACTGGCTCTTATGTTTTGGACTTACGGATTAATTAAGGGTATTTTCAACCTTTCCTATTTCCTTAAACACTTAATAGCCTTATCTAGCCCCTCCATGACCCGTTATGCAATTCAAAGCCCTCTCCCATCAAGTCGAGTGCAAATGATTCCAATCGTTTAAGTTCCAACACAAGTTCATATATGTGTATATTTTAAATGATCATATCTTTTAGCACACAACGAAATAGATTATGGACGACCAAAAAAATGAAATCTCTTTGAATTTTCTTTCTGACGTAACTGGTTTCACCTTATTCGAAGTTCAGACCAAAAGGTTACGTCCATTTTAGTGAAGCACTGTCAAGCTTCTAGTTCATATGACCCACTCTATGGGTTGTGGATTGTCTTACGGCTAGTAAATGGGATTTCGTGGGAATGATCTGGTTATTTTTTAAAAGGGTGTTTTTTGCTTTCCTCATACCCTAAGCCCAATGCAACGTCATTTTGACCTCTATTATGCCCATATCAGTTTTATACTCCCCATTTACCCCCATTCCTAAACCATTCTTCAAAACCTAATTCCTAAATATCCTCTCAACCTCCCAAGGTTCTCCATTGAAGGCAAAATTTAGGTTTCGGGTTTCTCCACCAAAGTTCATGATTTCTCCATAGTTTTTTGGCTAAGGTATGAGAGTTTGATTTGTGAAGCCTTTTCTTTCATAAAGCTCAAGTTCTATATTCTTTTTTTTGTTCAAGGTTTATAAAAATTGTGAAGTTTTGGAAATTTGATCTAATCATGTAGTTTGTGATTCATCCTTAGTTATATGAAGCATATTAGTATTATGTTATAACCTATGATGCATATTGAGTTGAAATTCATGATTTTCTAGTTAGGATTTTACAAGTACCATGTTAGGTTGATTTGAATGATTTTAAATGATTGCATCCTATCTTATGTATGCATGATATATATATGAATTTCATGTTTACAAGTCTTTGAGCATGCAAATCCCATGTTTTGACCTAACTTGTATGAAGAGGATGTTTTATGAAAGAAGGAAGTCCCAATCCATGCTATATAAGAATATAAAGGTCCTAAATGTTAAGAGTGATCATTTATGTTATGGCTTCATGTGAATACTATGAAACTTTATAATAGATCATGAATTGCTTCCTTTATACATCATGGATATTATGAATGATGAAGGTGGCCAAGTATGTTGTGAAACTCATTGAAGTTATAAGAAAGTTATGCATTATTGAAAGGTTTTCTTTATTATGTTATGGTGTACAAGTTTATGAATGTCATGACTATACTCTTGTCTATATGTTATTTGGGACTAGACTCATTGGAGTCAAGAATGAACGAATTACCAAAAAGGGTAGTGTTCTTGTATGGTACATGTTAAATTAAATTTCGAAAATAGTGGTCTTCTGATAAGGTGATTATGAGGTAGTAATTGAAAAGGGTGGTTCTCCTATAAAGTGAATGATAGCCCATTAGTAGAGAGATGAGATAATGACCCGATAGAAGAGGCATAGAATACTTATGATGCTAGCTGATAGTAGAGGCTTAGCCAAGACATTGGAGCTATCTTAATGATTTTAGAAGAGGCATGAGACAATACCTCTCCATTAATGATTTTATGCTTCATGCTTATGATTATTTCGTGAGAGTTATACTTAGCACTGAGTGGACTTTGGGAATAATACGGAAGCTCCCCGTTAGAAGAGGCATGAGACTGTTAGTAGAATTTCATTGTCCCACAACTACGTGCCACCGTAGGAAATAAGAGTCACCCGCTAGTAGAGGTTGTTTTTTAGACCAACCAATAGTAGAGGTTTCTCAATAACAAGGCTTTAGTGGATCCACTTAGGCATCTTAGGAAGTCACCTTGGCAAGTGGCTTCCCCTTTCTTCCGGTGTAGGGCAAACATCGGGACTCCATGGTTAGCTCACATGGTTTATGTCAATTAACGGGTCCTCTCACGTGTGTCCAACTTCTCTCTAGGTTTCCAAGATTTCCTTTCATGATGATTTATTATGGTTCTCTCTTATTATGTCTAAAGATGTTTACTACTACGAAATGTGTTTTAAAGTTCCTATGGCTCATTGCTTCACAAGTTTGAATGATTTCTCCTAAAAGGCGAGTGACTATGTGTTCGAGTATGTAAAGTGATATCTATTAAGACTACTAATGATTCTTCTATAATAAAATAGTATTTTATGTATCGTGATGCATTGTTCACTGAAGTATACTAATATTTGAAATCTCCATGACAACACATGCTTTCTCCTATATTTGAGTTTATGTGACTTATCATGCACTCAAGCAAGAGTATGTTCTTTATTTCTTTTATGTATTATCTCATGTTCTATGACTAAAGTAATGTGTTAAATGATCACCCATATGTAAGTTCTCTTCATACTTTAAAAATGTATCTTCTATGGTTTATGATTTAAATCTCTATATTTTATGCTTGTTATAAGTTTATATGATTCCCTCATTCACAACTATGGTCATCCATGCATCCTACCAAGTTCTTTCTAAAATTACCCCTTTTATGCTTTAAATGATATTGACTAGATTATGACTTACTAATGCATTTAGAAAATATATATAATAATATGAGACTTAATATGGTTCATTTCATCATTGTTTCTATGTCATGCATTGCATACCTACATACCAATACTTTTATGCCTACATGATTTAACTATGTAAGGACTGACGCTCCTCGATATCCTCCATGTGGCTAGCTTGGATTTGTTAAGATTGTGCTTGTGGTGAGTCCTTTAGTTCGGGGATAATATCTTACTTCTTTTTGCTCATTTTGAGACTTTATTTCACTTTACTTCTATCCTGCTCATGTTGAGACTTTAATTCAGATATGTGAGTCAAAACTTATAGTTATTTTGTGTTTTTGCCCTTTTCCTTTGCTCCATTGCCTTTATAAGGCTACCACCGTCCCAATTTTTGGCCTCCTCGAACATGGCCAGGCGCCTCAGACACGGTGCTTTGCATGTCAGTCCTCTATGGACACAAGCCTCACTATGTGAACGCGGGGCTATGATATTGTGCTTTGTCGCGCATGTGGAGGTCATGCTCTCTATGTTGCACCAGCTATGTTCACAACTTTTCCAGGGTGCTCCAGGCCCATCTGATAGGAAATGTGAAGACTTAGTCATCCATCAACAATAACCCAAATGCTATCAAAACCCCTAAAAGTACAAGGCAGGCCTATAAGAAAATCCATAATCACTCGCTTCCGCTTCCACTCGAGAATGAATAGTCTCTGGAGTATCCCACCAGGCCTCTGATGCTTGACCTTTACCTACTGGTACTAAGGCAACATGACCTACTCAACAATGTCTCTCTTTATGTCATTCCACAAGTAATGCTACCGTAAATCTTGATACATCTTTGTTTTACCTGGTTGAATAGAGTACATAGAGTTATGAGCTTCACACAAAATTAATAGTATTAAATCCCCTACTCTAGGAACACACAACCTACCATCAAATCTGAGAACCTTATCGGAATCCACTATAGCCTAACCACTAACACCCTAAAAAACACTATCTCTGAGCGTCACCAACATCTCATTCTCTATTTGTCTTGTACGAATCTAACAAACCAACGAAGATTGAGCCCGAATAAAAGATAATATCTTGCTGGGGTCATAAACATCTATCCTAACTAACCTAATAGCGAAGGACAGACGTCCAAAGTTAAAGAACGTGCCTCTCTAGATAAGTGTCCTAGGCTACCCATACTCACTGACTTCCAACTTAAGGCATTCGCTACCTCGTTTTCCTTGCCCAAATGATAGAGAATAGAAAGATCATAATTAGCTAGTAGCTTAATCCATCGCCTCTGTCTAGAATTCAAATCCCTCTAGAGTCATAATGTATTGCAAGCTCCAGTGATTTGTATATATATCACAGTGAATCCCATAAAAATAATGTCTCCATATCTTGAGCGCAAATACTACCGCCACCAACTCTAGATCATGAGTGGAATAGTTATGCTTGTGGGATCTTACCTATCTAGAAGCATAAGCAAGCCCTCAACATATCCTCTAATGTTTGAATTGTCCTCTCGGCTTGCCCATCGGTTTGAGGATGGAAAGCGGTGCTCAACTTGACAATAGTGCCAAGTCCTTTTTGAAAGGACCTCCAAAAATGAGAAGTAAATTGGGTGCCACGATCCGAAATGATAGACCTTGGAACACCATGCAACCTTATCAATTCCTGAATATACACCCTAGCATAATCTTCGGCACTATATGTAGTCTTGACCGGCAGGAAATTAGCCGACTTTGTCATCCTATCAACCACAACCCATATGGAGTCAAATTGTCTTCTAGTACGGGGCAACCCAACAACAAAATCCATATTCACATCCTTCCACTTTCAAGTAAGAATTTCAATGTCTTGAGTCAATCCACCGAGCCTTTGATGTTCAACTTTCACTTGTTGACAATTGGGACATTCCAACACAAATTTAGCCACATCTCTTTTCATACCATGCCACCAATACAAACCTTTCAAATCTTGATGCAT
>JBCEWC010003483.1:0-30152 GCA_038996855.1 Solanum aculeatissimum
CTTATGCCATAAACTGATTTAAATTATTATAAATTCATTATTCAATTATGATTAATATGTCGCGTATTAAACTATTAATATTTTGCAAGTATTACGTAAGCCTAGAATTTACAGTAGTGGCATCCTCTCACGAGGGTTGCCACACCTTCTACGGTCTGTGAACATTTTCACAACCCGTAAAAGGTTCCATGGATCATCGAAAATTGTTGCTTCAGCATACTTTGCCCAAAAACCGTGCCAACACTAAAATCCTACAAAACAAACACAAAAACACACCAAATCTACTAACATCACTTTGAGAACACACAAAATTCCATATTTTAAGCATTAAAAATGTTGTATTTTGATAGCACATCTTTTACGGGTCATGATTTGATCTACGGGTCATTTGTTAACTTGTAAGTAAATTGTTTCAAGAAGGTTGATTTTTGAATCATTAGCCTACAACCTTAATTTATGGGTCATGGAATTTTATATGTTCCACAGACTATCTTGTACATAGACCTCAAACTTGGGACAATTTCACCAAGTCATAGGGGTGACCTATGAGGCCTCATCTATAGGTCGTAGATTACTCTACGGGTCGTAGGTGGCCTTCGTGGTTTTCTCCAATGACTTTTCTCAATCATTTTTCTCAGTTTTCTCTAGGTCTTTAATCGGGGTCTCGTGGTCCTGTCCGATAATTTTTTAAGAAGGGGCAATTTTTTCATTTTCTAATTTTCTAAGCCTATGCTACGTTGTTGTAACTCCCAAATGACCCTGTTTTTGCCGTATACAACCCCAATATACTCTATTCTCCTTCATTCTCAAATATCCTCAATCCCAACTCCTCCAAATACTCCCAAGCTCTCCAAGGTTTTCAAAGAGGAGGTACAAGCTAGGATTTTGGGTTTCTCTTAATTTTCCAAAAAATCTTCCCCTCCATTCTTACTAATGTATGTGGGTTTTGATTAGTGGGGACCTTCCCTCCACTAAGCTTAATCATTCCCTCTCTGCTATGTTTTCTCAAGTTATGATTATATATGATGATTTTATGAACTCTTTCATTTAAGATAATATGGTATATTTTATGATGGGTTATCCTTATGCATTATTTTGAGATGAAATATCATGTGAAATATATGGTTTATATATGAGGGTTTTGATGATATCCCAATCAAGTTTTAATATGTATTTGTGGGTTCTTTGAAAAATGATCAAGTGAGTCTATTTTGCTCCTCTCATGGCATTTACTCATGATTTACATGGTTTTAAGTTTATGTATATGCACCCACCATGATTTGATTAAAGATGTATGCCAAGATTCTAAGATGTTGAGGGTCGTATGTCAAGTTATGTAAACTATAAATGATATGAATTTTGAAAGGACTATTATGCATGTTATGAGATGTAAAATATTGTGAAAGTTATGGAAAGTTATTAAGCCTAATTTTGTTATAATCAAGATTTGGTTTTGAAGAGTTACTATATGACTAAGTTATATATTATGTCTATAAGTATAATTTGAATATTCCTTGGGATTGAGAGCTATCACGAGAGGACCTTGGTAGATTACCATTGTCCCATAGCTATGTTGCCACCATAGGTTTATGAATTAGCTAATGGATCTATATAGCTTAAGTTGCATAAATGACAAAAAAGGGTGGTGTTCACGTATGGTACTTGTCAATTCAAATCAAAAAAGGGTTGTGTTCCTGTAAGGCTTTTACTTATTAATATTCAAAAAGGGTCATAATCCTATAAGGCTCTTATCGTATAACTAATTGTAAAGGATGGAATTCCCATACAGGTCGCTAAAAAAGGTATTTTTTCTCGTAATATGTTTGGTGAAACACTTTCCAAAAAGGGGATGTTCCCGTAAGGTGAGTGTTTGATCTACCTTGGCAAAGCAGACTGCTCCTTCATTTGGTGTGGAGTGAACATCAAGATTCTAAGTAGTAGCTCGCTTGGTATTATTTATCGGTTATGGTCCTTTCCCAACTAAGTATAATATGATTTATGATTTGGCTATCGTCATGCATGTATTTGATTAAGGCAACGATCATTCATGTCATATTGAGCTTATATTTATTCACTATGATTATGCATATTGCTTAATTACAAGGTATGTTTTCTTGATGCATTGCACCCACATACTTAGTTCATTACAAGTACTAACACATACTTTTTGCCTACATGATTTAACCATATAGGGGTCAGACCCCCTATGTATCATCCTCCTCCACGTGGCTAAGAGATTTGGTTGAATATTTGTTTGTGTGAGTCCTCCATTATGGGGACAATAGTCATTTTCTTTCATGAATTATTAAGACTTGTCTAATTTGGGATATTTATCTTTTGAGGATGAACCCGGGAGATATCTTGACCCCCGTTCCATTTGTATAAAGCTGTTATTGGATATATGGATTTATATGTTAGGACCTTGACTTTTTTTATGTCTATGTATTATTGTAGGTTTCCCTTAGTCCCACATTCCCTTCTCATGCTTATTTTATATTTAGATGAGATGAAAGTCCCAAGTCCCTAAATGCCCCCATTGTGTGAGTCATACTTACCCACCCATTAGACTTATTTTCTATGTGATCCATGCTACTCCTCTTCCCTACAACATTCCCATAGCATAAGCCCAAACAAGGATGTGTCGTGTATGCTTAAGAGGCTTGTTTGGGGTCACTTTGGGTTCCCCATTCGCCATGTCACATCTAGTCCCTAGTCTTGAGTCATGACAAAGATTGGTATCAGAGCACTAGGTTTATAAATAGTCCTCGTAAATCCAATACACCACGTCGAGTAAAGTCTGGTTCATGGTTGTGAAGCGCATCACAACTATGAATAGGAGGCTATGAGGATTTAGGAAATGATTCACTTCTTCATATTCTATGTCATGCAGTAGAGTTACATTCTCTAAAGTTTAATTCTGATTCCTATCCGTTACTTTTTTTAATATGTCTCAGGCCTATCATAATGGTAGATAATATGAGAACCATCCTCCGCTTGATGATCAACTTCTCAACAATGACATATCAAATGTTGAGATTCGCAATGCTCTATGGCTATTGGCCAAAGTTGTAACCGCTCAACTAAACGAATAGGTGGGTACCCTCGGGATTATAAGTGATAGAACAGGGGAGAGGATGGTTGAGAGGATTTGAGTTGACGATGCTTCATCTTCTATTGGTATTCCAGTGTCCAAGTATACAGGGAAGGATCCCTTTTTGAAATGTGGCGGTAATGGTCATAAGATGAGAGATTTTCCCGCAACCTCCGAAGAAGGGAGAAAAAGGGATCAATTTGAATGTAGAGTTCAACATGTTAAGTTTGGTGGTAATGGTGGACCAATTCCTCCTAGGTGTTCAAAATGTGGAAGGAATCATGGTGACATGTTCTTGAGAAACATGGGTGCATAATTCTGGTTGCTGCCAATTTCACAAAATTGTTCCTTGAATACATAAACAACTTATTCCCTTATTTTTGTCTCCTCTTTCAAAATTAGACCTAGCTCATTTGAGATTACAGAAGTGTGTAGTTTTCTTCTTTTTCCCTGCACATAGGAGTATAAAATTTTTGTGTTTTTATCTCCCTGTACAGACCACTTCATTATTCTGAGATCCTACAATTTTAACAATACTAATAAAAAATCTGAATTACCTCATGTTACGGGATTAGATTTATTATTTACTAGATAAAATTTTGAGTTTGTACATGCAACAATCTTGTATAAGATATTTTGTAACAAAACTCAAAGTATTGAGATATTTGCACATGAACCCAGGTCAACATTTAGTTGTTAACTAGAATTATTTTCTTTCCCTCATTTGTTTTCTTTGAAATGATTAGGCATCATGTGAAGGCACTGGAAGGTCGACAAAAGAATATATTATATGTTTGGAGGATCTCTTATTTCTTGAAAATTCAAAAAATAAACTTTTATTTATCTATCATTAGGAAATTAGAATATAGGTCTATGAGATAGGTTACTACAAAATTAACTTGAATAATAGGGCTTCTTCAAAATTTATTTATTTCTTCATCTTTGTCAAACTGGTTACTATGACAGCAAGGCCTCTATCCACATATCTCGATATTTGATGCTTCATGAAAGGATCAAACATGTTGAGATTGATTATCACTTTATGTGACAATAGTTACTCACTTAATTAATCTCTCTTTCCTTTGTTCCATCAACTTCTCAATTTGCTTATTATTTGCTAAAGATCCCTCAAAACTGCTGTATCACTCAATTCTTGCCAAGCTGAATGTTGTTTCACTCTTCTCTATATTGAGGGTGTGTGTCGAAAATTCAAATGATTCTTTAATTTCTGATGACATAAAGAAGATGCACAGATCAATTTATGATGAAGAAGAATAAATGAAGGTCAAATCTCCATATCCCAAACTGAAGTATAAAAAAGAAAATTACCTAATACATATTTGGTCAAACACAAGTCAAAGGATTGAGCCCAATTCAACAACAACATACCCAGTAGAATTCCACAAGTGGGGTCTGTGGAGGCTAAAATATACGCAGTCTTTACCACTACCTCATAGAGATAAAGAAATTATTTTTGAAAAATCTTCAACTAAAAATCAAGCCCCATAAGAAGAAAATTGATCCACTTGTTTGAGGTTCAAAAGTCATGACCCCAAATAAGCCATGAGTGGCACCCACACTAACCTTCAAGTGGAAAAATCAATTTTCTAACCCAACTAATTAAACTAATATAATTCAAACATTTATAGTTAAGAAATTCAGTTTAAATAAGAAAAATAAATTGAGTTCTCATAAACTCAAATAAAAAACTTAACAATGTAAAATACTACCCAGAAAGTGAAAGGCATTGTACGAAAACTCTAACCAAATATCTAATATAAGGGGATGAAATCCCAAAAATTCAAACACATAATTCAATAACTAATCGAACTACAGCAGTGGAAGAATCCATGGTAGTTTGAAAGACATAACTTGTCACATCCTGGGAAGGTACCCAAGGTGTGGCCGACACTTAGAGACTATTGTTAGTCCCCAAGAAAATCATTTGGCCTCATCACATTCATTCAATTACAATCTAACATGTCAGTAGAAGAATAAAAAAATAATAACAAAATGGACAATCTCAATTGTAGGTAGTCAAATCAAATCAATAAGACTAGTGCGAAAGAAACTAGCCCAAAAGAATATCCAAAATAAATCAATCACACCCTAGTCTAAGAATCCTCTATCAAACTATTTAATGATGTCACTGATAGGTACATGGCTATCTTAAATCAAAATAATCAATATAAAGTTTAGCTCTAAAAGCTAGATGAAATAAATTGCGTGCATCCTCCAAAATTAGGGAAGACTCACCACTCAGTTGATATTTGGAATAGATCTTTCACGAAGCGCCTGTTGAGGATATATAATACATGCCCCTACATCATTAAATGATGCAGGCCTAAATGGACATCAGTACATGGAATGTACGAGTATATAAAGTAGACGAATAAAATAGGCATCAAGGTAGAATAACATCAACTCAGATATTCAAGTCAAGAAGTAAGAAACTCAATCGGGATATTAAAAGTCAAAAGTAAGAATATAGTTTAGAAAATGACCAATCCAATCCAATCAGAGTACTATCAAGACCCATTTGAGAGTTTATCTTATCCAACAATAATCACATATGATCTAGTGATCGTATAATGAGTCGATATCATTGCCATGTTCGTCTAAACTCTGCCAAGGTAAAGAAAAAATCAACCAATCATGTATCCAACAATAAATCAAGTTCTATTAATCAAGACAGTAAAAATGGGGAAAAATTCATACTTTAGTGGATTCAATCTATTTCTATGTTTGGCGACATAGTCATTGAGTTTAAGTTAGATTTATTCTTACTCAATTTGGTGCTTGATCTCCTCCAAGACTCAATACTCATAAAAATAATAAATTCACTCAATAAGTCTCACATAGACTTCATCAATGCATCAGTTCTATCAAGTCAATCAATCCCATCAACCTCTTAAGAGTGGATTAGACGAGCATTTAAGAGGTATATCAAGTACCATCAAGTTCTATTAACATCATCATTACCATTCTCATAGTACAATCACAATCACATTCATATTATCAAGGCTCTAAACTCAATCCCTAGGTTAATTTGTGCAATCTTTTATTAAATACTATATAGTGCTTATGAAATAACTTATGTAAAAATACTTGTTAGTAAATCAAGTTCATGATGATCATTAAGCATAATAAAATAAATAAAATATACGATTTATAAGAAAACTTTCAAAGAAACATACGTGATGACTCAATACTTTCACAATTTTTCTATTACCATCAATGGGAGAACAGGAAAGAACAATGTCATACTTTAGTTTAGCTTTATATACATGAAGACAGACAATCAAATTGGCAAGATCCTAGATTGAAATGCTAGAACCCTAGCCCCTTTCTCCTCTTCTTAGCCTTAGTTCCTTAGTTAGAATTTGTAAATAAAAGTGAGAATGGTTTTAAAAATACTTTTTAGGCTAAATATGATCTATAACAGTTGTGGATTAAGTGTAGGAGGGGTGGGTAAAATTCTGGAATACCCCTCATTAAGATTTCAATCGACAAGAAAAATTTAAACTGTGATGGAGTAGATCCGCATCGCAGACTTATTTTGCCAAAGTTTTTTTTACGTAACACATAAATCACATCCGTCGAGTGAGTTTTATGTGTAAAATATGGGAATAACCTATTTGGGTGCATCTCCACGACTAGGAGGTGTCACAGACCTTCATAGAAATCACATTTTGCACCCAAAAAATTATCTTTTGCTCTGATTGATCTAAAATTCAACTGACACTACTTTCTCACTCAATTGTTTGCACTGATCAAGATTTCAGCCTTGGATTTACCAAAAAAATTTAGGATGATGTGCTATGCAAATAACCTCCCATCTAGGTGTATTTTGATAATTTTCTAAGGTGGAACATGACTCATTCTTGAACTCTTGAATCAACATTCACCTAGCTGAGATCTGTCAATAGAATCCAGAAGATGCTCTATATATCAACAAAAAAGAGTAAGTGTAGTATCAATATACATACCAACAATGTATAGGTAGGATCACACGACTATTTTCAATAGGTAAAATCATAACAAGAAACTAAAATATAGTAAACCTTGCATATGTAGAAAACCACAATGTTCATGATTCATGCTTGGTATACCAATTTTATATTTGTCAATTTAAATACAATTTCAATGATAGTCCTCTCAAGGGACCCACACCTAAATAAGTTATGTGTCAGAACGTAAATCCAATTATGTGTTGGAATGTGAAATGCAATCTAATAATATGTTAAAACGTAACACTCGATCTAATAATATATCGAAATGAGAAATTGATCCGACAGTGTGTCAAAATGTGTCACTCGATCCACAAACACAAACACAATCATAACCACAATGAATAATTTATAACTTTTCAAGTTCAAGTAATAGGTGCATTACTCGCAATTTGATCATGAAAAATTATGAATTAGTTTTATATCGTTATTTCCTCTTTTACATAAATGAAAACATTAAACCATCACTTATCTCAAATTCAAGCCTTGAACTCTATAAATCAGAGCTATCTCCTTTTTCAAAGTCCTGCTTGCTCTTGGTTTATAAACAATCAAAAATATATATAATCCACAACACTGGCCTAATTTACTCAGATTATATTAAAATTCTAATTTTTTAACACTTTTATGATCATCTCCCCCAACTAGGGCTTTTATCCATCATTAATTATAGATCTAAATACTTCTTTATGATAATTGCCTCTAGAATCTATGGTCTAAGAAACAAATTACAAGTTATGAACATGATTAACTTACTTTAACGATGAAACTAGTGGAAGAGCAATATGATTTTAGCTAGCTTAGGCTTGTACACCCCTTTTCACCCTAATCTTTCTCTACTTGGATCTCTAGAGTTAAAGTCTTAGTATGAAAATTAAGCACTGCATGAGAAGGAAAATCAAATTCTGCCTAAGATCACATTAAAAATAGTCATATCCAAAATCACCAAGTCAGCCTAAGTCTGAAATTCCATAAACAAAATAGAGGAAGCACAATACACATGGGTATGAATAATAACTCTCCAATGGGGAGAAAAAATATAAATGGGGTGTCCAGCATGTTATAAATTCCATCAAACCCAAGAAAAAATTTACCAACATATAAGAAAAAATAGATCCTAGGTCAAATAAAATAGTAGCCATCAGGTTGCAGACAAGAATAGTAGATGTGATCACTACATCCGATGCCCCAGCCTTTGTCCTGCATGAAAATGCATAAAATTGGGCCCTATTATCTTGACAGAAAACCTCCTTGCCTGTCTGCACTACTCCCCCTATATCCATTACCATTGCCTCATTTGTCACAACTTCTTTAATTTCCTTCTCGGCCACATTGTGGATGTCCTTTATCATTATTACCTCCACTTATAGGCATTTTGACTCTAGTTTGCTACTTTGCACGATCTATTATTTGTGGATAGGGACACTCTCTCCTCACATGTCATGGATCACCATAATTATAGCAATTGTGATCAAGAGAGGATCGAGTACCTAGTGCAGAAGAAGCTCCCTAACTATCATGAGTAATAGCTTGCTGTGAAGTTCCAGAATAACTACCAACAAATGTAGGCATGGTTGATTGCACTAGATGGGCTACAATGGTTGGCTTACCTAATCCACGAGAATAGGAACCTTGAATGTTACTTATGCTCTTGGGCCTCTTAACCAAAGCTTTAGCCTTCCTAGCTTTCCTCGCTCCCTCAACCTTCTTGAAAAAATTAATCGCCTCATTGAAACTCTTACCTACAGCAGGCATATGAACAGATAAAACTTGTAACTCTAGGTTCAAACCTTTAACAAACAATCAGATTCTCTTCTCCTTTGTAGTCACAAACTGAGTAGCATATCTATAAAATGCATGAAACTTAGCATCATATATATCTATATTCATAAAACCCTACTTGAGTGCCATAAATTTATCTATATGATCCCTCAAAGTTTGGGGTGCATACTTCTCCAAAAATAATGTATAAATTGGGCCAAGTGTTGGTAACACGGGCGATCAACATTCCATAAATTCTCTCCACCACTACTTAGCCTCACCCTGAATGTCATACCCTGAGAGGGTACTCTTGGTGTGGCTAACATTAAAAGACTATTATTAGTCCATAAGAGAACCACTTGGCTTCATCATATTCATTCATTCACATTCTAACGTGTCAGTGGAAAACTTAAAAAAGATAACAAGATGGCAATCTCATTTTAGAGGTAGTCAAAGCAAATCAATAAGACTAGTGTGAAAGAAACTAGCATAAAACAATATCCAAATAAAACCAATTATCTCCTAATCTAAGAAGCCTCTATCAAACTGTCTAATTGTGTCAATGATAGGTTCATGACTACCTTAAATCAAACAAAAGTATATCTAAACACTAATAGATGGATTATAGAAGTATGAAAATCCTTCAAAAGTAAGGAGGTCTCACCAATCAGCTGGATACAAATTAAATCCTCAATAAAGTGCCTATTAATAATCTCTAATACGTGTCTCTTACATCACAAAATAATGCAGGTCCAAAGAGATGTCAGTACGTGGAATGTAGGAGTATGTCAAATAGTAGAATGAAATAGATATAAGGTAGAATACAATCATCTCAAAATACTCAATCAAAACACCATAAGTCTAAAGAAAGAATAAAGACTAGACAATGCACAATCATAGACAATCCAATAATTTAAATGAGAGTACTATAAAGACCTATTTGGGAGTTTCTCCAATCGACAACCATCACATATGAGTTAGTGATGATACAACAAAGTGGTGTCATTCTCCACCCGTCCAATACCTTTCTAGGATAAGGGATGCTCTACAATCAATCAAACCCTCTTAAAGGACTTTAGAGGTATGGACCCTATCAATCATCCTATGTTGGCAGCATATTACTGAATTCAAGTTGGACCTACTCTCACTCAATTCGGTGCGTAATACTCCTTCCAAAACTCAATTCTCATAGAATAATCAATCCAGTCAATGAGTCTAATAAGGACTCTTATCAATTCATCACAATCAAAACCTTTTGACCTATCAACCATCCAATTAGTTTTTAATCACATCTTTCAAGAGATTTAAACAATCATTAAGAGGACTATGAATTTAGACTAATCATTTGAGTTTAATTATAAAGACTATCGGGACCATCAAGTTCTATCAACATCATCATCATGCTCAATCACAATCATAATCACAATGATACTGCTAAGGCTCTAGACTCAACTCCAAGGCTTATTTATGTAAATCTTTTATTAAATAATATTTAGGGTTTATGAAATAACTTATGTAAAAATATTTGTTCAGTAAATCAAGTACATGATTATCATCAAGCATGTAAAATACATAGAATATATAGTTTACAATAAAAATTTTAAAGAAACATACATGGAAACTCAATATTTTCACAATCTTTCTATTACCATCAATGGAGACACATGGAAGAACAGTCTCACGCTTTAGTTTAGCCTTAGATACCTGGGATGAAGATAGATAATCAATTCCCAAGAGTTAATGTTACAATCACTTGAATTCCTAGCTCTTTTCTCCTCTTCATAGCCCTAGTTTCCTAGTTATAACGTATAAAGGACTTAGAAATGAGTTTATGAAGCCTTTTTAGGCCAAAAATGACCTACATTAGTCGTGAGTTAAGTTTAGAAGTGGTAGAAAAAATTCCAGAATGCCTCTCAAAAAATTAAATATTTGAACTATGGTGGAACTCGTCCGAAACGCGGACTTGGTCCCTCCCAGTTCATTTTTTTACAAAACTTTTTTTGATCAAATATCTAACCCTATAGAATATAATAGAACTAAAATTAAGTACAGCGCCATGATGCAGAAGTGTTGCACACCTTGTTGGACGTCACACTTATTCTTCAAAAAATTATATTTTGATCTAGTTGCTCTAAAATTCACCTAAGACCGCTTTCCTTTGGAATATTTCATGTTGATCGCAATTCTGGCCTAACATTTCCTAAAAAGGTTTTGGATGATGCGTTATGCGAGCATTTTATCATCTAAGAATATTTTGGTAATTTTACTGGATGTAATAATATCTCCCCTTGGAATAGAGATAGGTTAGGTATCGGGAAGAACATCAATCCCAAAGTCAATCACCTTATCAGAAAGAACTCTAGGCAGATCCTTAAAGAACATTTTTTAAAACTCATTTACAATCGACACTGACTCAAAGGGTGGACACTCTACATCATCAGTCTTAACTCGCACGAGGTAATAAATACATCCTTTAGAAATTATCTTTCTGGCCTTAAGGTAGGAAATAAACTTACCCTTAGGTGCAATATAATTTCCTTTCAACTCTAGGATCGGGTTATTTGGAAATTAGAATTTAATAGTTTAGGTCCTACAATCAATAGAGGCATCGCAGGCATAAATCAAATCCATGCCAAGAATCACATCAAAGTCAATCATCTCTAACTCTATCAAGTCAGCCAGAGTATTCCTATGATATATGGATACTACACAATCTTTATAGACCATTTTAGCTAGTATAAACTCACCAATAGGAGTGGAAATAGCAAAGGGTTCAAGTAAATACTCAAGAAGAATCTCAAATCTACTAGACACATAGAGAGTTATGAAAGTTAAAGTGGCACCCAAATCAAGTAATGTATAGCAGTCAAAGTAAAAGCTCAAAGCATATTGGTGATAACATCTGGTATAACTTCTTGATCCTATTGATTTCCCATCGCATTAATGTCGCCTAAGCTACACCTCCTTTTTGAAAGTTAAAGTGGTCGCTGTCACGTAGTATAACCTAACCTAGATTAGGGTCAAATCCACAGGGAATATGGTTGACTTTAGGATAATTCAAAGCAATTCGAGGAGATTAACCTACTTATCTCTCGAAAGGGGAGGTATGATTTTTGTAGAAAAGTAAATCTATACTAGTGCAAGTGTTGTACAATCAGTAGAAAAAATAACTAGGGTGTTGTGTTCCCCATGATTCCCTAACTCGATATTACTAGATAATCACAATCTTTTCTAGTGTGTAGCATGCAGAACGTTAAGTTATGTTTACAAAACCCTTTGATCCAGGTGAGAGATAAGTATCACTACGTGATTTGATCCAACTCTACAGTGTGACATTACTAACCCTTACCTATTGTTCCAATACAACCTCCCCTTGATCCAATTTTGTTGATTAGATGAGAAAATATCAATCGAATCCTATTAATTATTCTTTTTTCCTATTCATTACTACTTTGGTTCAGTCAGTAACACTAGGCGAGTTCTAATGTTGGCCACTGTTAAAATGCAATTAAAACAAAGAGAAATAATCAATACATGCATGCACACCTTCCAAGAATTACAGATTATTCAGTTTTACCTTATTAGTTCTTCATGATTCCCACAACCCTAGTTGTGGATTTAGCTAAGCATAATCAAGGTAGATAATTAATCATGTTAACGAATAGCATAATTAATCACTTATGATGATAAAGTTAAAGAGCAATAAATTCCAATCTTCGAGAAATCACAATGCTATAGAATTAATGTAAAAATCACACAAAGAGTGTTTCTCAAGTTTTTTGTGTCGTTTTGTCTCTCTCTTTACATAAAAGAAAACTAAAAACCTATTTATATTAAGTAAAAATAAAATTCAAAATCACATAGGAAAATTGAGTCGTTTCTACACTAAGGACCTTGTTGCAATCACACTACAATATTAAAGCTCTTGGGAGAGCTCCTGGCTCACGGTCCTCCTCTTTGTGACCAAGTCCTTCATGAACTTTGCATATCTGGGTGCATTCTCCAATGCTTCAATGAGAGAAATGTTGATGGATAGTTGTTTCAACATGGAGATGAAGTGCTAGAACTGGCCTTCCTCCTCTTTCTTTTTGAGTCTCTGAGGGAAGGAGGGAGGAGGTCTAAGAATGGGCTTCAACCTCTGTGGCATTGGGACTATGTCACTTACCCCATCCTTAGCACAAACGTTTCAGCTCTTTACATCTTTGATCTCAACCAGCTCCTCTCGAATATCATCATCATCAATAGGTATCGAAGGGTCAATGGTTTGTTTCTCACCACGTGTAGTGACTGCCATACACTGCCCCTCATTCTTAGAATTTTAAACTATGTTGCTGGGCAATGTACCTTTCTGGCACTGGTTGAGTTGAGTTGACATTTGACCAAACTATTGCCTAAGCTGCTTGATGGCAACAGAATAAGACTTAATTTTTTTATTAATATTGGTCATGTCAAACTTCATCTCCTTTAATGTCTCATCTTGAGCATCAGCCATCTTCAATAGGCTATCTCTTCAACTCTAGAGTTGTCACTCCTAGAATCTCAATTATGTGATAAAACATATGGACCATTTCTGTAACCAGCTCTACATCCCCAATTAGTATCACTGTCCTGGCCCCAATTGCTATCATAGTTGCCTCCATGATTGTTGTCTCTGAAGGCACAATCCCTGCTGTAGTTTTGATCTTGATTTTTTTAACCTTTATGCCAATAGTCTTGACTGAACCCTTGGGCGTTGGTCCGAAAACCAGCCATCTGATCTACAATGAAGCAAGTGTCCTCCTCATAGTAAGGCTCCTCGTACATGGGTGGTCGTGGAGGCTGATGAGATACTGCATTCACACATTCTTAGTTCTGCTTTATCAGCAACTCCACATTGGTATTAATCTAAACAAGCTCTTGTATCACCTCCTCACTTGCCCTTACTTGCATCGAACTAGTACTGACTAATTTTGTATAAATGAGCCTCCCATGATAGATCACCTCCTAAAATAGGTGATCTATAAATGAGCCTCCCATGATAGTGTCGACAACAAATTAGCTATTCTCATCAGGTCTTGTTGAAAGATCTCAACTAGGGCTTCATCAACGATCTTGTGGTCTGGTCACTCCTCAAACACTTCATAAATCTCTCCCACGTGGTACTAAGTGAATCACCAAAAACCTTCTCAAAGTTGTTGATCTGAGCTTTCAACTTTAGCTTCTTTGAGATTGGGAAAAACCTCTCTAAAAAGGCCTTCTGCAATTCTTCCCAAGTGGTGATTGAACTCTGTGGGAATTCAGATAACCATAACATTGTATTGCCTCTTAGAGAAAGTGGGAAAACACAACGCCCAATGATATCCATAGATAGATTTGGGTTTCTCATCATGCTCTTGGAGATGAACACAATATTTTGTAGATGGTTATGTGGATTCTCTGATGGTAGGCCCATGAACAACTCGTGATTTTATAGCATTTGTAGCAACCCACTCGACATGATGAACTTTGTATCATCCAGTAGTGGAGGTAATACAATAGCTCTTATGATATCCATCGCCATAGGGTCAAGCCGATATTGATTCCATTGGTTAGTCGCGGCTTGAAAAACCTGTGGTGGTGGATTGAGTGGAGGTGGGTTGTTGTCATTATTGTTGTTCAGTACTGCATTTACTGTATCGTTTACAGCGTTGTTCGTATTATCCTGAGTCATTCTCCTTAGCGTCCTTTGTATCTTAGTGTCAAATGGCGTCAAGGTATTTCCTCGACTTTGAGTGTTGTGCATACACTACAACTGCACGCTAAACCAAAATAAAAATAATGAAAACATAAAATTAGGGAAATAAGAATTAACTCTAAAATTACATAAATTAAACAAGTCTAGTCATATTCTCCGGCAACGTCACCAAAATTCTTGATGTCATCCAAGCTACACCTCTTTTTTTAAGGTTAAAGCGGTCGCTATCAATTAATATAACCTAACTAAGGTTAGGGTCAAACACATAGGGAATATGGTAGACTTTAGGATAATTTAAAGCAACTCAAGGTGATTAACCTACTTATCTCCCGAAAGGGGGGGAGTTATGATTTTTGCAGAAAAGTAAACCTATACTAGTTCAAGTGTTGTAGAATTAGTAGAATAAGTAATTGTGTTCCCTATGATTCCCTAACTCGGAATTACTAGATAATCACAATATTTTTTAATGTGTAGCATGTAAAATGGTAAGTTAAGTTTACCAAACCCTTTGATCCATGTGCGAGGTAAATATCACTATATGATTTGATTTATCTCTGCACTGTGACATTACTAACTTTTACCTATTGTTCCAGTACAACCTCCCCTTGATCTAGTCTGGTTGATTAGATAAGAAAACATCAATCGAATCCTATTAATTATTCTCTTTTTCTATTCATTACTATCTTGGTCCAGTCAGTAACACTAGACTAGTTCTAACGTTGGCCACCATTAAAAAGTAATTAAAACAAAGAGAAATAATCAATACATGCATGCACACCTTCTAAGAATTATGGATTATCCGGTTTTACCTTATTAGTTCTTCATAGTTCTCATAACCCTAGTTGTGGATTTAGCTAAGCATAATTAGGGTATATGAATTAATCATGTTAATGAATAGCATAATTAATCACTTATGATGATAAAGTTAAAGAGCAAGAAATCTCAATCTTCAAGAAATCACAATGATATGGAATTAACGTAAAAATCACATAAAGAGAGTTTCTCAAGTCTTTTTCTATCTTTCTGCCTCTCTTTTTACATAAAAGAAACCTAAAAACCTATGTAATAATCAAATCCAAAATGAACTAGAAAAATTGAGTCAGAAGGAATTACGTGTCCTATAGGATTCCACGGCTCGTATCGAGGCTTCATAGACTTCAACTTTTGAAAATTGTCCCTCAATTCCATGAGACCTTTCTATGGGTCGTATTCAGACTTACAGCCTTTACAGGGATTTGTTTGAACCATTGTCTGAAATTGTTCATCTCTAATCCTCAAGGCAAGAAACCATTTCACAACCCGTATAGACTTCTACATATCATCTATTGCATCATGGACTAAACATCTAAAAGCATTTCCTTCACTAGATTTTTCCATGAAATCAGTCTATGGCTCATGGACATCTCCATGGCCCGTAGAGTGTCTCGTACTCTCTCAAAATACTACAATTCTACAGACTTCATCCCAAAACTATGACATCTCTGTAATCCTATAAAATAAACATAAAAACACATCAAACCCACAAATATCGCTTTGAGAAAATACAAATCCTAAGTTTCAAGCATCAAAAGTGTTGTATTTTGACAGCACATCACGTATATAGATAGTTTGTTCCCCCGTCTGCATTAGTAGTGGCACCTCTTTGATTACCCCTTACTGGTGGTATAGTAGCAGAAGACTGAGCCTTATGGACCTATGTCAGACATTCATTCTGAAAATAACCTATCTGGCCACACTTGTAACAATCATTCCCTCCCTCTCTACACTCTCCCAAATGTATCCTTCCATACTTTTCACAAAGTGGTTTCTCCTTTGAACCAAAGGTCACACAAGCCTAAGACTGAGAACCTTGTGCTCTGATGTTCTGTTGACCCTTGGACTTCTGATCATACCAATTATGTGGGGTTGGTGCACTCGCTAAGGTCGGCGCATAATTAAAAGACCTCTTCTGAAAGTAGAACTTATCTCCCTTACTCTGCTTATGTTGGCTAGGCTCAGACCTACTGACTTAGCCTTCTTGCTCAAATTCTCCTCCCTATCACTTTTTTTATCCTCCTCAAGTTGTTGTGCATAGACCATAAGCCTAGAGATGTCCATGCCCGGAATAAGTAATGTTGCTTTGTTCTCCTTCTTTACATACTTGCCCAAGCTAGATATGAATTTTCTCATTCTTTCCCTCATGTCCTAGACCATCTCTGGAGCATACCTGGATACCTAAATGAAACTTGAGGTTGTACTCTTTTGACAGTCAACTGCTCATGCTTCAAGTTCACGAACTCTTCAATCTTCACCTCCCTCAACTCTTGGGAAAAGAAGTGATCAAGGAAGGCATTCTCAAACTCACTCCACTCAGCAGGCTCAGTACCCTCACCTCGACCCTCTTTCCATTGGTTATACCAAACATTTGCCATATCCTTAAGCTGATAGGAGGCAAGTACAACTTCTTAAATCTCAATTGCATACATAGCTTTCAGAACCTTCCACATTTCATCAATGAAATTCTGGGAGTCTTTCTCAACCTTAGATCCTATGAATACTCGTGGGTTCATCCTCAAGAAATTCCTCAGTTTGGTTGCAATAGTTGGCTCTTGGGAGCTAGAGCTAGGAGCCTGTGAACTCCGATTACCATTCTGGGAGGCCACTAACTAGGTAAGCATAGTAATGACTTCCCTGAATTCTTCCTCTAAAGTGTGAGTTGGCTGAGCAATAGGTGTCTGTGGAGCCCCAGTAGCTCTTGCAGGTCAACCCCGTCCTCTAAGCCCTATTTGAGTAGGAACTTTTAGTAGGGAATTCTCAGTGTTTGACGCTGAGACATCTCTTTGGGTGGTGGTATGCTTAGGAGGCATGATATGCAGATGTGTAACGCATGAATCATGTAGATACTTTAATACAGTTAAACTCTATCGCACGAACTCAGAATACAAAAAAAGTGTAACCATTCCTAATGTCCTATTGCCTCTTGTTTATAAAGTGTGGTGCAAAATAGACCCATAAACAAGACTCTACTAGATACAGCTTCATAAACTCCCTAGGATTCTTAAATCAGGCTCTGATACCAAGTTTGTCATGCCTCGATAGTGTACCCTTGGCATGGCTGACACTCAGAGACTATTGCTACTCCACAAGAGAACAATTTGGCCTCATCATATTCATTCATTCACATTTTAACATGTCAACAGAAGACTTAAGAAAGATAAAAGATGGAAAATCTCATTTATAGGTAGTTAAAACAAACCAATAAGACTAGTGTGAAAGAAACTAAGTCCAAAATAATATCCAAATCAAATCAATCACCCTCTAGTCTATGAAACCTCTATCATACTTTTCAATGGTGTCAATGACAGGTTCATGGTTATCTCAAATCAAATAAAAGCAAATCTAAACTCCAATAGCTAGATGATAGAAGTGTGAAAATCCTCCAAAAGCAAGGAGGTCTCATCAATTAGCTGGATGCAAATCCAATCCTAAACAAAGCATTTGTTGATGATCTCTAATATCTATCTCTGCATCATAAAATGATATGGGTCCAAAGAGATGTCAGTACATGAAATATATGAGTATGTAAAATGACAGAATGAAAACAAATATAAGGTAGAATACAATCATCTCAAAATACTTAGTCAGAACACCATAAGTCTAAAGAAATAATAAAGACTAGACGTACAGTGACCAATCATAGATAATCCAATCCGATCCAATTCAAATCAAAGTATGATCAATCCCTATTTAAGAGTTTTTCTAACTGACAACAATCACCTATGAGCTGGTGATGATACAATGAAGTAGTGTGATTGTCCACCTATCCAATACCTTTTCAGGGTAAGAGACACTCTACAATCAATCAAACCCTCTTTAAGGACTTTAGAGGTATGGCCCCTATCAATCATCCTATGTTGGCAGCATATTATTGAGTTCAAGTTGAACTTACTCTCACTTAATTTAGTGCACAATACTCCTCCGAAGAATCAATTCTCATAAAATAATCAATCTAATCAATGAGTCTAATAAGGACTCTTATCAATTCATCACAATCAAGTCTTTCGGCCTATCAACTATCCAATCAGTTTTCAATCACATCTTTCAAGACGTTTAGACAATCATTAAGAGGACTATCAATTTAGACCAATCATTTGAGTTCGATTATAAAGACTTTTGGGATCATCAAGTTCTATCAACATCATCATCATACTCAATCACAATCATATTGCCAAGGCTCTAGACTCAACCCCTAGGTTAATTCATGCAAATCTTTTATTAAATAATATCTAGGGTTTATGAAATAACTTATGTAAAAATATTTATTCAGTAAATCAAGTTCATGATGATCATCAAGCATCTAAAATACATAGAATATATAGTTCACAAAAGAACTTCAAAGAAAAACTCAATACTTTCACAATCTTTCTATTACCATCAATGGGGACACATGGAAAAATAGTCTCATGATTTAGTTTAGCCTTACATACTTGGGATGAAGATAGATAATCAATTCCCAAGAGTTAATGATCCAATCACTTAAATTTCTAGCTCTTTTCTCCTCTTCTTAGCCCTAGTTTCTTAGTTAGAACGTATAAAGGAGTTAGCAATGGGTTTAGGAAGCTTTTTTAGGCCAAACATGACCTACATTAGTTATGAGTTAAGTTTAAGATGGGTAGGAAAAATTCTAGAATACCCCTCGAAAAATTAAATATTTTTTAACTATGGTGGACCTGGTCTGTGTCGCGGACCTAGTCCCTCCTAGTTTATTTTTTTACAAAATTTTTTTAGTCAAATTTCTAACCCTGTAGAAAATAATATAAGCAAAATTAAGTGTAGGTCTACGATGTGGAGGTGTCATGCACCTTGCTGGAATTTGTACTTTTGCTTCAAAAATATTATTTTTTGATCTGGTTAATCTAAAATTCATCCAAGACAACTTTTTCACATAATGTTTTGTGTTGATCGCGATTCTGACCTTGAATTTTCCAAAAAAGTTTGGGATGATGCATTATGCAAGCGTTCTCTCATCTAGAGGTATTTTGATAATTTTACTGGGTGTAACACCAAAGTTGGAAGGTCACAAACTCGACTTTGTGCTATTTCACAATACCCAACTTATGTAACCTCTCATAATAATACATAATGAACTCATAAGTATCGTACTCTCTAAACCTTAAACTGGAGGCTTCTGCTTCAAAACTTAGTCAATATCTCATGCTCAATACTGATCATCACTGGGCCCATAAATGGGCAAAATAATGCATTATCACCTAAAGTTCTTCCCACATTAGGTGTTGCAGTTGCGATGGGGTGGGTGACAGGAGCTTATGCGACAAGCAACATGGGAATGGCTCCGGAACAAACCAACTCACGCATAAAAGTTAGTACCTGCTATGAAATTACTAGGTCCAAGGGAGGAAGTCATGTCGCCTCAGCCTAAGCATTCTATTCGACCTCTGGATTATCCTTTATCTCAACTTTCACATTCTCCTATATCTCCAAATGAGGTGTATCTCCTATCGGTACCTCCTCATCTTGGCTAACACCCCTGACGGGAGCTACCCTTCTTTTGTCTCAGCCTTTTTTTCTTCCTCTTTCGCCCCCTACCCCTCATTATGAGCTCCTCTACGAATTCATTACTGTGAGCTACTAGTCTGGCATCGTTGTAATGTGTGTTAACCATTTATGGATAGAAGAGTGAAAGAGGTTAGATACCAACTTGGATCATCAAATACTAACTGGAATCAAGTCATAGCACGAAAAGATAAGAGACAAATACATAAGAGAAATTTCCTATAGTCCTGTAGCCTCTTGAAGAAAAGTACACTTGTCTTCGTACTATTCCACAAGACTCTGATAGACTCATTTTTATACAAGTAGATCAACAAACTAAGGCTCTGATATCAACTTTGTCACGATTGTGAACAGATCATGAGTGGAACCCACACTAACCTTCCGATGGAAGAATCAATACTCCAATCCAACTAACTGAACTAGCACAATTCAAACATTTAAAGTTAAGGAAGAAAACTTAAATAAGCAAAAAAAGTTGAGTTCCCATAAACTCAATTAGAAAATTTAACAATGTAAAACACTAATCAGGAACTGAAAGTCATTGTACCAAAACTCTAACTAAATATCTAACATAATGGGTGTAACCTCAAAAAATCAAAACACATTTCAATAACTAATCGTCTGAGTTTGAATGTAAATGAATAAAACTAGTGGAAGAATCCATGGTAGTCGAAAAGAGATGGCTCACCCTTGAACTCTTGAATCAATAGTTACCTAGCTGAGGTCTGTCAGCAACTGCCTGAAAATACCCTGTACGCAATAAGAAAACACAAATACAGTATTAATACACATAACAATGTATACTGGTAGAATCACGTAGTTATTCCAATAGGTGAAATATAGAACAAGCAACTAAAATGTAGTAGATCATGCATCTATAGAAAACCACAATGTTCACAATTTATGCTCGATATATCAATTCCATATTTGTCAAGTTCAATGTAATTCAATAATTGTCCTCTTATGGACCCACACCCAAATAATTTATGTGTCAAAACATAATACTCGATCCAATTATGTATCAGAATGAGATATTGTATCTAATAATGTGCTGAAATGTGATATCCGACTCAATAATATGTTGTAACATGATATTTGATCCAATCATGTGCTGGAATGTGACACTTGATCCACAAACACAAACACAGTCACAATCACAATGAATAATTCACAACTTATCAAGTTCAAGTAATAAGTTAATTCCATGCAATTTGATCATGAGAAATTATCAATTAGGTTCATATCAATATTTTCTTCTTCACATACATTCAAGAAGTACCATAAAGTAGTTAACAAGCGTATATCACACAAATGAGAACATTAAATCGTCACCTACCTCAAATTCAAGCCTTGAACTCTATAGAACCAGAACTTTCCCTCTCCATAGTTGCAGCTCGTTCTTGGTCTATAAACAATTAAGAAAAATATTAAATCAATAACAATAGCTTAATTTACTCAAATTATATCAAAATTCTAACCCTTGGCAACTTTTATGATCATCCCCTACCAATTAGGGCTTTTACCCATCATTAATTGTAGATCTAAATCCTTCTCTGTGACAATTTCCTCTAGAATCTAAGGTCTAAAATCAAATTACAAGTTAGAGCAATAATTAACTTGTCTTAACGATGAAACTGGTGAAAAATTGAAGAGAAATGACCCTAGACCATTTCTGGTCTTTCAAGGATGAAGTGAAAGAAATAAGATTGAATTGGGGAACTTTTTAACTTCAAATTTATGATTGGCGCGCCATGGCGTCACCGTCATAACGGGGATAATCCCACCATGGTGGGTTATATGGAGGCAACAAATTCGTAACATGCATCCCAATTCCTTTTTATAACATACTTTTAAATCATGACATTTCAAAATACACCATTTGTGCTAAGATCAATTTTGAGAGTTCTACTCGCTCGAATTCAGTTTCGTAAAGTCGTACATGCTCCTTATTGTCTTGGATATCAATTCAAATGAGTATACTTATAATTCAACCTTCAATTCATTACTAGATTGCTCTAGACCTCACATGACTCATATTTTGTCCAAAACTAGCTTAAGCTCAAAATTTTGAGCTTACTATGGGGTCAAATCGTTACACCAATCAAACAAAATAACCAAATGAGTTAAAGACACCTGTAAATATTTATTGGAGTCCCAATTTGGTACAAAATATTCCCAGTATCGTACAAGATCTATGCAAATTATATTTAGTAGATTTCTTTATAGTACACAATCTATATTAGATTAGGTTATACAATTCTTTTATACTTTCACATATTTAAACATATATATGTACATGTACTTCATTGATAATAAAATACACAAAAAAAACTCCATTCTTTTTCTTAAAAAATTAAGCTAATCTTTCTATTCCGGAACAAACACTCAAAAACAATAGAAGAAAAACTTTGTTGATTGATTTAATCAGTGTTATGTGGAAATGAGTTAGAAAGACTAGGAAAGAGGAATGTGGGGCTTGCAAACTTTAGAATTGAAAGTGACTGTTAGACAGCCAGTCAAAGGAGCATGGTCTATTCAAAGTTTTTAATGTGTAGTAAAGCAATATTAATAATATTGCTTGAAATAATTGTCCTCCTCTTATTAGGCTTTGATAGCTATAGGCTTGGCCACAGCTACCCCCTATTTTTTAAACACTTTCATAGACCTCCACACCAGCCCACAAAAAATATTCACCCATTTCTCTAATTACCCCCACCACCCCCTCTACTTCTGACTGCTATCAATCTCTCAACTGCTCCCTGGTCACATTCGATTTTGTCTCTTATCATCTAGGCCAACACATATTATATACTCTCTATGATTTAATGTGTATATAACCGTATTTGACTAGACAAAAGATTTCAAATACACATTTTAATTGTATAATGTATGGTGAAAATAATGATGGACTATCTCTGTTTATATCACATTTTCATTTTCAATTTTTTAAAAAAATATTATATTTTTATATTTAAAAAGAATTTAATCTTAGAATTATCATTTTTATTTTAATAAATGATTTACTAATCAGACAAATGTCTCAAGTTTGATTTGAACCATAAATTTCAAAATCTACATTTCTTCTAAATTTTGAGTCAAAACAAATAATACCACATAAATTAAAATGAAGAATAATAACACAATATCAACTTAGGATATGGCTTAATCGTCAATGAGCATGTGAAAATTATGGGAAGAGCTATGTTCTGACCATAACAGTTATAAACAAATAATGTATCTTTTCATTTGTCTAGATTTTAGAATAAGCAAAGTTATTTAATATTTATGTTGGTGATATATGTAATAGATATTTGGTGGGATAGTAGAATATGTGTATATTGGCGGAACACCATAACAAGTGACATTCGAAAAAATGTATGCTCGTTGTTTCAATTTATATATCTTATTTTCTTTTCGTTTGTGTAAAAGATGAACGCGTCTTTCTATATTTTAATAACTTTTAAATTTTAACATTCTTTTTAAACTTTAAAGACAATACATTATAAGAATGACATGACATGTTTAGACACATATCTAGTTAAAGATTAAATTCAAAAAAATTCTTCGTATTCTTGAATATTATATGCTCGAACAACTTAATACATACAAAATAAAACAAAGAGGGAGTAATTATTTGATAGGAAATATCACGTCAATGTTTAACAATTTTGAGTGTTTTAAACTGGAAAAACATGGTATATCATTTTCTTTGTCTCAATTTATGTGATAATACTTTATCGGACACAAGTTAAAAAAAATAATTTAAAACTTATGGTCTAAAACATGACACACACGTTTCTCTGAGTATAAAATCATGTAAATAAAGATACAACGAGAATTCTGAAATTGGATTATTTTTAAATGTAAAAAAATTGTCATTTTAAAAATATATAGAATGAAAAGTGTCATAAAATAGGATATAGAATTATATTTTTAGTTAAATAGTGTGAGTGTGCTAATATTACTTCTAAGTTCCCTTTGCCCTAAATTTGTTTTACTATTTTCGAATATAAATAGGTACCTTTACTTTTCTAATTTTCCATGGTCTGCCAATTCTGTATTTTCTTTTCAACCACCACCCTCACTATCATCATGCCCTCTTTCTCCATAGCCATGGTGCCCTCATCATCACATGAGTTATAGTCAAGTCCTATTAGCCTCCTCTTCCCTTAACCCTTCACTCTTTGTTGTTTTAACAAAACTATTTTCAAGATAGAAATAAAGCAACACCTCATAAGGTTCTTTTGAAAACTTTTAAGCTTAAAAAAAGTAAGCAATCATCACTTTTTGGGATTTCTATACTTAGAAAACCCCAACACATGTTTCCTTCAAGCAATAGCCATGATACTTTTTCCTATACCTCAAAAACATTCCTTGAAAGATCTTATACATATGATCATCAAAACCCTAGTTCAAGTTCAAGGCAAGAAGATAATCCATTTTTCTTGAACTTCCCTTCTCCATTTCTTGATGATCACCATCATGAGTCTCCCTTGAGCCAAATATTACCCCAGAAGCACCAAGACCAAGATCCTAGTGATCATCATGTCAAAGAGGGAATTTTCACTCATCTTTCTAGTGAGACATCAAAGGAGGAAATGTCTATTGAGGATAAACCATCATCAAAGAAGAGAAATCTTAGTGCAACGCCACGAAGGAGAACGGGGAAGAAGGATAGGCATAGCAAGATTTGCACGGCTCAAGGCGTGAGAGATCGAAGAGTGAGATTATCCCTTCACATAGCGCGTAAGTTCTTCGATCTCCAAGACATGTTAGGCTTTGATAAGGCAAGTAAAACCATAGAATGGCTTTTCTCTAAATCCAACAATGCTATAAAAGAGCTCTCAGAAAACACCTCTCAAAAGGAATATAGTGATGGTAACAAGATTATTATAAATAGTAACAATAGTTCAAGTAGTGAAGGAAAGAGTGATTCCTTTATGTCTGAATGTGAGGAGAACTCACTCAATGAAGGAAAAGAGAAAGAAAAATTAAGTGAAATGATGCAAAATAATCCTCACAAAAGGGAGTCAAGGGAAAAAGCAAGAGCAAGGGCTAGGGAGAGAACCAAAGAAAAATTGATGATCAAAGGTCTTGGAAAGTACAAAGAATTGTATGAAACAAATCCTAATAACATGTTTGACCAATTAGGGTCATCAAGAAGCAATAGTGGTTTTCTTGATCAAGATTCCAATAATAATTCTTACAACACAAGTGTCAATCAAGAAAGAGGTTCTCCTCATGAAGCCAATTCTCAATCTCTAGAACATCATTTTGCAATTCAGAATTATTTGGGTGGTGCAAGTAATTCCTCAGCAATAGATTCTGGAAATTGCTACATGAGTTTTCTTGGAAATTGGGAAATCAATTATGCTCCAATCAAATCCAGCAACTATAGTACTACATTTGCAGGTAACCCTAGCTCAATTTATTTGGCTCAACAATTTCACCCACTGGATCAAGAAAAAAACAGACATCATAGACCGGAATAAACGTGCTCGATTTCAAGTAGTACGTGCGTGATTTTTAATATAGTACTGTTATATCTCCTATGGTTCACCCTGTTTGATTTTCTTTTTTCTTTTTTTTCTTGTTGGTTGATTTTTGCAATGTGGAAAAATTCTATTATTTTGCTTTTTATTGCTTGGTGTGCAGAAAAAGAAGAGAATGTGTTTATGAATAAAATTTGTTGTTTCATTATTTCACCAATTATAGTACTCTTTGTATAAGTTTAATGGTAGTAGTTTTAACTTGTTATTGTTGGTTGGATTTGGAGTAGAGCTCAATAAATAATTTATCAAACATCAAGAAAAGAGGTTGCTGACTAACTTAAATTCTTGCATAAATATAATGGTTGAGGCAACTATACAAAACTAATGCATGAGATCTTCCTGGATATGTTGGGGCACATTTTTATGGTTGATAATGGAGAAATTCTTGAACTCGATGGATAATAAGCCTGGCCTTTATTAATTTAAGGATTAAAGTCATGTCATATGGAGTAATAAATTGGACAGAAAATTTCTTACAAATCCAGGTTGAAAAATGATATTGAAGAAGAGTAGTTTTTGCCACACTTGAGCCGAGGGTTTCTAAGAAATAACTTCTCTATCGTAGACCTGCATATACACTACTTTTTTCGGCCTCCACTTATGAAATTACATTGAATATGTTGTTGTAGTTGTAGTGCCGCTGGAGGGGTTTATTGGCCCTTTTAATTCACGTCATGAATAAATGGCCTTAAAATTAATTAGTGAATCAAAGTACTTTGTACAAATAGATGTCATGTTGTGTGTGAACAAGTGAATTGGAAGACTTTATAGAATATATATCTTGAATATATAGACCTTCCAGGATAATGCACTTTGCTTATAGATTAAACTCATATCCATATGTAATAAAACGAGGGTAAAATATCTTCCAAACATAGGGGTTTTTAATTATTTCATGCATAAATGGCCTTTATTAGTCAGTCAAACTTGTACCACACAAAATAACAATATTGTCTATAGTATATTTCATTTGTATATCTAATGCATATATTTTGCAAGGTGCAAAACAAATATATAGCCATTAACTTGTTTAATATTTACACATGAGAATCTAATATAAATTTCCACCTATCTGAATTGGTATAATTGATGAATTTCTGGTGAGACTTTAAATTGGTAATATTTACTTCATTTATTTTTTTATTTACTGAACTTTGTTATAAGTGGTTCATCTACAACAACAAGTCATAAATTTCGAATTCCGACAGCTCAAGTATATTGTCTCCTATAATCTCTCTCTTGATAAATATATTAGTGGTTTGATATATATATACACATATTATCTTCATTGATGAAATAAATAAACATCAAAATTTAAATTGAAAATTAAAGATATTTATAAAAATTGTCTTTTTTTCTTGTTTATTTTTATATATAAATTTATACTATGCATTGAAAATAGTGAATTTATTTGAACTCGGTCCCATAATAGTGGATCAACCCCTATCGGTATGCTTTAATGTCATATTGATGTGTATGATTCGGTCACTTAATCATTCGGTACCATGTTGGCTTGTAGTAAGTTTTCAGAGAAGATTGGATGAATTATTGGTTACTCTAAATCAAAGATAAGGGCAAGATTTGTGCACATCTACTCTTTTCAGACTTTACTTGTGAGAGTATACTGAGTATGTTGTTATTGTTGCTACTACTTGAATTCTCTAGATCTACCAATACTTTAGTATATATATCATTCATTATTTATCATTAATTTGTGTTGTGCCCTAAATGTTGCAACTTATTTCATTTTGGGTGAGTTTGGTATTTTCAAAAAATATTTTTTAATTTTCTAATATTTGGTAGACTTAATGTTTTGAAAAATATTTTCCAAATAAACTTAATTTCCTCAAATTCTTAGGAAAAACAACTTCCCTTCATAAAAAAAGAAAAATATTTTTCAAAATTCTCTTTCAAGTTTCCCACTCGACTCCTGACTACCGATCACACCACATGATTTGGAGCCTAACTACTGGATCTCAATCTCAACTAAATACCCAACTCTCAATTCCAACCCGATCCAAGTCTCAACTCTTGATGTCGATGCTTTGTGATGATATTTTCTTTTACTAACCAAACATCAGAAAATAAATTCAAAAAATCACTTATTTTTTTAAAAAAAACATTTTTCTCTCTAACCAAACACCCAATTCAGCTTTTTCTTTTCGATTCCTTGTGTCTCAAGACGAACTTAAGCATTATTTATCAAAATATTTGCCAACTATGGAGATAGCATATAGTTATACCATTAAATGAGATTTTACTTGCAATTTAAATTAGAAAAATAGCTTTGACTGACCATTATTATAGTCATATATAGGTTTTAGCAATTAAGTTTGGCTTTGCTTATCGTTATTAGGGTGAATAAATTGGCACTGTACCTTAATTATTTTATGACAAATAAATGAGAGACTTTATGTACAAATCTACTAGCTGCTATACATGAACAATTTATATAATGTTTGACCATACCCCTTAATATAATTTTAAAGGTGTATGAAGGGGAATCCGAGGTGGTACATTAATTAATTTTAATTATTTCCTTACTTCTTTTAACAGAAATTGTTGCTAAATTAGAGCAGCAATAATTAAGTCATTAAAAACTCTTTCATGCATTTCATATTTCATTTTTTTTCTCTAAAGAATCCCTCTTATATGCTTGCAATTGTTTTTTGGGAATACTATACTGTATACCCACTCATTAAAATAATGTAACCAGAAAATGTATATTCTTTTTATATATTACTGTAATATTACATAAAATAGATATTTTAAATACAAAATTCTCTATTTTTTAAAATTATTTGACTAGCTAATGTAATTATTTTAACTGACTGACAAATTATATGTATAACTTTGTCCATATTTTCCCCTCTCTAGACATCAATCGAAATCTGATGGAAACTCATTTGTATGAGCAGTACATCAATGTTAAGAATCGTAACAACATTAGTACTGTTTCATGAAAAATTCACTCAGTATAAAACAAATATGGATAATTTTTGTAATCGCAGATAAATAATCTTTCGTCATGAATCTTCGAAGGTGAATTACATATTCATATCCATAATAAAGGAATTAGTGAGACTTCAAATTAACGACCTTCATTGCTAATCTTTCGTTAAATAGCTTATAGCTAATAAAATTTTGTAATAATCTATGGCTCTTTTTACTTATTCATGTCTTTTGCATTTTATTGTTAAACTATATAGCTCTTTTTACTTATTCATGTCTTTTATAAGCAGTGAGTTGTACGGGAAAGAAAAAGAAGAGAAGGAAAGTAGTACATTTTTAATTCTTATGAAAGTATAATCACGAGTACTACAACCAAATCTTTTATATTGTTTGTCCTTATTTCTCTCAACGTGTTTGCTTAAGCTATCTATTTTTTCTCTTTTATTATATGAGGCTTATAAAAATATTTATAGACTTTTTAATGTAATCTTTTTAAGATATTTACTTAGTCATATGTTTGTTGCTTCATTATATTTCTTCAGTTGGTTCAATTATGATTTTTATAATATTATTCATAATAAATTATTTTTTAGCTGCTTCAAATGTAATTTTACTATATCATACTAATTAATTATTTTAAGTTATGTAAATATAGAATTAGGATAAAATAATAAACACAAAATCATAAATTAAGTTTTTCTTTCTAAACTGAACAAATAAAATTAAATAACTACTTTAATATTTTTCAATGATTATATTTATGTAAAAAAAGTACTTTTTAAAAAAAGAATATAACATAAATAAACAAAAAAATTTATGTATATTATTTGAGATGATGTAAAAAGTACTATATATAAGTCGCAATAATTATTAATTTAAAATTTTAATTCTTGAAATTTTATCAATGTCATATAAATTGGGATAGATAGAATAACATAAAATATATTATAAGTCTCAATAGTTAACAACTTAATTTTTTAATAATATATTAAAAAAATAAATTAGCGTCACATAAATCATTAATGAAAAATAACATATTTTGGATTCGTACTAATATGGGCACTTGTAACTAATATATATAAAAAATGTGAAAACAAACAGTTCTCCCGCAACATGCGGATAAGCAGATGGTTCTTTGTCAACATGCTTGCTTGAGTTGCTTACTTATTAAAGGGAGCATAAAAAATTTTATGAGCTTTTTAATTTATCCTTCTTTTTTCTTCTTTCGTTTATTTTTTGGGCTCTATTTATTATTAGTATTTACTTCATTTATTTTTTTGTCAACTTTAAATTTTACATTTCTCTTAAAATTAATAATTAATATGAATATTTTATCACAATTTTTATATTAATTGATATATAATTTTAAGTTTTAAAAAATAATTTTAAAAAATGATTAATTAATGTCATGATCGAGTAAAACATGAACATAATATATACGGGAAAGGGTCAAAATTGCCCCTGAACTATGCAAAATAGACCACTTATACCCTCCGTTAGATTTTTGGACCAAAAATACC